>PVKU01010305.1:0-53326 GCA_004027475.1 Anoura caudifer
TGACTTCTGCTTCTGCTCTTTCATTGTTGGTATACAAAAATGCCTTTGATTTCTGAATATTGACTTTGTATCCTGCTGTTTGGCCAAATTCATTTATTAGGTCAAGCAGCTTTTTGGCCGAGTCTATAGGATTTTCTATGTACACTATCATGTCATCTGCAAACAATGATAGCTTTATTTCCTCCTTTCCAATTTGGATTCCTTTTATTTCCTTTTCTTGTCTAATTGCCATGGCTAAGACTTCCAATACTATATTGAATAGAAGTGGTGAAAGTGGACAACTTTGTCTTGTTCCTGATCTTAGTGGAAAAGATTTTAGTTTTTGCCCATTTAGTATGATGTTGGCTGTAGGTCTCTCATATATGGCCTTGATTATGTTGAGGAATGCTCCCTCTATTCCCACTTTGCTGAGTGTTTTTATCATAAATGGGTTCTGTACCTTATCAAATGCTTTTTCTGCATCTATTGATATGATCATGTGATTTTTGTGTTTGCTTTTTTTTTTATGTGATGTATTACATTTACTGATTTGCGAATGTTGAACCAACCTTGCATCCCTGGTGTGAATCCCACTTGGTCATGGTGTATGATCTTTTTAATGTATTGTTGAATGCGGTTTGCCAATATTTTGTTGAGAATTTTAGCATCTATGTTCATCAGCAATATTGGCCTAAAGTTTTCTTTCTTTGTTGTGTCTTTATCTGGTTTGGGGATTAGGATGATGCTGGCTTCATAAAAAGAGTTTGGGAGTCTTCCATCTTTTTGGATTTTTTGGAATAGTCTATGAATGATAGGGGTTAGCTCTTCCTTGAATGCTTTGTAAAATTCTCCTGTGAAACCATCTGGTCCCGGGCTTTTGTGTGTTGGGAGTTTCTTGATTACAGCTTCTATTTCCTCTGCTGTTATTGGTCTGTTCATGGTTTCTGCTTCTTCCTCGTTGAGTTTTGGGAGATTATATTTTTCTAGAAACGTCCATTTCACCTAAGTTTTCAAATATTTTGGCCTATAGTTCTTCATAGTAATTTCTTACCATCCTTTGTATTTCTGTGGGATCAGTTGTAATATCTCCTCTTTCATTTCTGATTGTGTTTATTTGGGTCCTCTCTCATTTTTTCTTGATTAGCCTGCTTAAAGACTTGTCAGTTTTGTTTATCTTTTCAAAGAACCAGCTCCTGGATTCATTGATCCTTAGAGTTGTGCTTTTAGTCTGTATGTCATTTAATTCTTCTCTGATCTTGGTTATTTCCTTCCTTCTACTTGCTCTGGGCTGTCTTTGTTGTTGTTCCTCAAGTTCTTGTAGGTGTAGGGTTAAGTTGTTTGTTTGAAATGTTTCAATCTTTTTTAGGTAGGCCTGTATCGCTATGAATTTCCCTCTGATTACTGCCTTCGCTGTGTCCCATAAGTTTTGGGTTGTTGTGAGTTCATTTTCATTTGCTTCCAGAAACTTTTTGATTTCTTCCCTAATTTCATTCTTGACCCATTCATTGTTTAATAACATGCTATTCAGTCTCCATTATTTTGAGGATTTTGGTTTTTTTCCCATCAGGGTTGGTTTCTAGTTTCAGTCCCTTGTGGTCAGAGAAAATTCTTGGTATGATTTCAATTTTCTTGGATTTGTTGAGGCTTGTTTTGTGTCCTATCATGTGGTCTATCTTTGAAAATGTTCCATGTGCATTAGAAAACAATGTGTATTTAGTTTCTTTGGGATGAGGGGCTCTATATATATCAGTTAATCCCATTTCATCCAGAATGTTGTTCAATGCCACAATATCTTTGTTCATTTTTTGTTTGGAAGATCTGTCCATTCTTGATCTGTTTCATTTTTGACAGTGGGGTGTTAAAATCCCCTACTATAATTGTATTGCTGTCAATATCTTTCTTGAAGTCCTCTAAGATTTTTTTATGTATTTAGGTGCCTCTATGTTGGGTGCATATATATTTACAATGCTTATGTCTTCTTCCTGGATTCTTCCCTTGAGTATTATGAAGTGACCTTCTGGATCTCTGTTTATGGCTAATCTTTTGAAGTCTATTTTGTCTGATATGAGTATTGCTACCCCGGCTTTTTTTTCTCCTGTCTATTTGCTTGGAAAATTTGTTTCCAGCCCTTCACTTTGAGTCTGTGTAGGTCTTTTGTCCTGAGGTGGGTCTCTTGTAGGCAGCATATGTGTGGGTCATGTTTTCTTATCCATTCAGCTATTGTATGCCTTTTGATTGGAGCATTTAATCCATTTACATTTAATGTTATTATTGATAAGTCCTGATTCATTGCCATTTTCGTACCTATGTTCCTCTCTCTCTCTCTCCCTTTTCCTTTCTTTCCTTAAAACAGTCCTTTCAGCATCTCTTGCAGAACTGGTTTGGTAGAGGTGTATTCCTTGAGACTTCTTTTGTCTGGGAAGCTCCTTATTTGGCCTTCTATCTTGATTGACAGCCTTGCTGGGTAATGTAGTCTTGGTTGCAGGCCTTTGTTTCTCATTACTTGGAATATTTCTTGCCATTCTCTTCTAGCTTGGAGCGTTTCCATTGAGAAGTCAGCTGCCAGCCTTATTGGAGCCCCCTTGTACGTTACTTCCTTTTTCTCCCTTGCTGGCTTTAAGATTCTCTCTTTGTCTTGGAATTTTGCCATTTTAATTATGATGTGTCTTGCAGTGGGCTTCCTTGGGTTCCTCTTAATTGGGACTCTCTGTGTTTCCTGGATTTGTGTGACTTTTCCTCTTATCATATTAGGGAAGTTTTCCATCATCACTTTTTCAAAAAGGGTTTCTAACCCTTGCTCTTCTTCTTCTCCTTCTGGTATCCCTATTATACGGATATTATTATGTTTCATATTGTCTTACATTTCTCTTAATTCCTCTTCATTCTTTTTGAGCCTCTTTTTTTTTTTCTTGCTCTTTCTGGGTGTTTTTTTCTACTTGGTCCTCCAACTCACTAATCCAATCTTCTGCTTCATCAATTCTGCTTTTCATTCCTTCCACTGTGTTCTTCAGTTCAGAAATTGTACTCTTCATTTCCTCTTGGCCCTTGTTGATAGTTTCTATTTCCTTTTTCATGTTGATATAGTTTGCAGTGAGTTCATCATAGCTTCCCTGTAGTTTCTGGTAGCTCATTGAGAGCTCATGGATCTTCCTGACAACCAATGTTTTGAATTCAAAATCTGACAGTTGAGCTGCCTCTGTTTCATTTAGCATTCTTTCTGGGTTTCCTCCTTTCCTTTCATTTAGGGATCATTTCTTTATGTTCCCATTGTTTTTGAGGCTCTTCTTATTAGCCTTAACTTCTTAAATTGATCTGTTCTGGCTCCCTGGGTTTATGGTGTGAACTGTGGTAGAATACCTGTGAGATTCAGTGGAGCTGTCTGCTTCACGTATCCTGGTGTTCACAGTTTCCGCTGTCTTATCTGTTGAAATGCCCCCTCCTTGGGATCGTCTCTGGTTTTTTCACAATTCCAGGGCTGTTTTTTTGTTGTTGTTTTGTTCTGTTTTGTTTTTTTCTTACTCATGGGTATTTAAAAAGAGAAAAGAGGAAATAATAGAAAGAGAAGAAAGAAGAGAAGAAAGAAAAAGAAAAAAAGAAGAAAGAGAAAAAAGAAGAAAAAGAAAAAAAGAGGAAGCAAGAAAAGATAAAATTGGAAAGAAAGGAAGAATGAATAAGGCAAGAAAGAAGATACACAAAGCAAAGGACTTTGAGGGGTAAAAAAAATAATAAAAATAAATAAATTAATTAATTAAAATAAAAAATAAAAATATAAAATATAATAGAAAAAATAGAAAAAAATTTTTAAAAGAGAAAGAAGAAAAAAGAGAAAAAAGCAACAAGAAAATAGAAAAAATTTAAAAAGCAAACAAACAAAAAAAAGAACCCAACAACTCTTGCTGTTTTCAATCTTGCTGAGCTGGTGTTTCTGGTCTTGTTGGCTGCAATCGTCTAGGGGTGACAGTATCGATTTTGTCCCTGTTCAGCGCTCATCTATCTTTGCACTACTGTCCTCAGGGCTAGCCCTGGGCCTCTCTGCCCAGGGCCTCAGGTATAAGTTCTGAGGATGTGTGTGCCTATCCCAGTTGCACGCAGGTGCCTATGATCTCGCAGCCACCTGTGGTCACATACAGGAGCCAATCCTTGCGCAATCATCCCTTCTGGATGGCGGGCTCAGGCACGTGCCTGCCCCTCCCGCACTGGGCACCGGAGGCTGGCCAGTTCAGGCAAGCAGGAGATCAACTGCCCCTTGGGCGCGCGCCTGCCACAATGGCGCCGATGTGAGCGCGCTCAAGCGAGCGGCTGAATAGCTGTCCCGTGGGCACGCGCCTGTTCCAATGGTGCTGGGCACTGGAGGTCCCGCCAGCCCAGGTGCGTGGCTGTCTCATTGTCACCAGGAGCAAATGACCTGTGGGCACCGGCCTCCCGCAAGGCCACGCCTGCAGCTGCCACTCGGGTGCTGGGGGCCAAAGGCCTCGGGAGCTCAGGTGTGTGGCTGACTCAGTGGCGCTGGCCACCAACAATCAGGCGAGCTCTGGTATGCGGTCCTTCCCCGGGATATGTGTGGGTGTTCACACCCCCAGCTTGTCTGCCAGTGAGATCCCAACTCCTCTCTTAAGATTTCAAGCAACTGGGTTTATCCCAGTGCCACTTAAATTTTGTTTGGCTGGGGAGGGAGCAGTTGACCCAGCTCCCTCCCTATTCTTGTGGCGAGCCTGGTGAGAGCCCACCCAGGCCTCAGTCCTGGCCCTGGTGTCCGTGCTGTCCTTTGGGCTCTTATTGTTCTGAAGCACTCCCCTTACCGTCTGGTCCTCCAGTGTCCACTACAATTCCTTTATCTCCTGACTTCAAATATGCTGTGTTTCTGATGGCTGTTTGCTCCGTTCCTATGCAAATCAGCCAAAATATTCTCCTGTGTGTAGTGGGGAGCGAAATATGCTCCTTCCTATTGCGCCGCCATCTTAGATCTCCCTAATACTGTTTTCTTTAGCTGTGCAGAAGCTTTTTATTTTGATGAAGTTCCATTTCTTTATTCTTTTCTTTATGTCCCTTGCTTTAGGGGACATATCAGTAAAAATGATGCTGTGTGAAATGTCTGAGATTTTCCTGCCTACATTCTCCTATAGGACTTTAATGGTGTCATGGCTTATATTTAAATCTTTTATCCACCTTGAATTTATTTTTCTGTATGGTGTAAGTTGGTGTTCAAGTTTCATTTTTTTTGCATGTAGCTCCCAACACCACTCTTTGAAGAGGCTACTTTTACTCCATTTTATGTTCCTGCCTCCTTTGTCAAATATTAACTGACTGTAGAGAATTGGGTTTGCTTCTGGGCTCTCTATTCTATTCCGCTTGTCCATGTGCCTGTTTTTGTGCCAGTACCAGGCTGTGTTGATTACAGTGGCCTTGCAATACAGTTTGGTGTCAGGTATTGTGATCCCTCCTACTTTGCTCTTCTTTCTCAAAATTGCTGAAGCTACTCGAGGTCGTTTATGTTTCCATATAAATTTTTGAAGTGTTTGTTCTATGTCTGTGAAATATGCCATTGGTAATTTAAAGGGTATTGCATTGAATTTGTATATTGCTTTGGGTAGTATGGTCATTTTGATGATGTTGATTCTTCCAATGCATGAACACAGTATATGTATCCATTTGTTTGTGTCTTCCTTAATTTCTTTCTTCAGTGTTGTGTAGTTTTCTGTGTACAGGTCTTTTACCTCTTTGGTTCGGTTTATTCCTAGGTATTTTATTTTTCTTTTTGCTATATCGAATGGGATTTTTTCCTTGACTTCTGCTTCTGGTGTTTCATTGTTGGTATACAGAAATGCCTTTGATTTTTGGATATTGACTTTGTATCCTGCTGTTTGGCCAAATTCATTTACTAGGTTGAGCATCTTTTTGGCCAAGTCTATAGGATTTTCTATGTACACTATCATGTCATCTGCAAATAATGATAGTTTTGTTTCCTTCTTTCCTATTTGGATGCCTTTTATTTCCTTTTCTTGTCTAATCACTGTCGCCAATACTTCCAATAATATATTGAATAGAAGTGTTGAAAGTGGACAACCTACCTTCTCTTGTTCCTGATCTTAGTTGAAAAGATTTTAGTTTTTGCCCATTGAGTATGATGTTGGCTCTAAGTCTCTCATATATGGCCTTGATTATGTTGAGGAATGCTCCCTCTATTCCCACTTTGCTGAGTGTTTTTATCATAAATGGGTGCTGTACCTTATCAAATGCTTTTTCTGCATTTATTGATATGATCACGTGATTTTTGTCTTTGCTTTTGTTTATCTGATGTATTACATTTACTGATTTGTGTATGTTGAACCATCCTTGCATTCCTAGGATAAATCCCACTTGGTCAAGATGTATCATCTTTTTAATGTATTGTTGGATGCAATTTGCCAATATTTTGGTGAGGATTTTAGCGTCTATGTTCATCAGCGATATGGGCCTGAAGATTTCTTTCCTTGTTATGTCTTTATCTGGTTTGGGGATTAGAATGATGCTGGCTTCATAAAAAGAGTTTGGTAGTCTTCCATCATTTTGGATTTTTTCAAAAAGTTTGTGGAGGATAGGGGTTAGCTCTTCCTTAAATGCTTTGTAAAATTCTCCTGTGAAACCATCTGGTCCTGGGCTTTTGTGTGTTGGGAGTTTTTTGATTACTGCTTCTGTTTCATCTGCTGTTATTGGTCGGTTCAGGCTTTCTGCTTCTTCTTCATTGAATTTTGAGAGATTATATTTTTCTAGAAAGTTGTCCATTTCACCTAGGTTTTCAAATTTCTTGGCATACACTTCTTCATAGTAATATCTTTTAATCCTTTGTATTTCTGTTGATTCGGTTGTAATCTCTCCTCTTTCCTTTCTGATTGTGTTTGTTTGGGTCCTCTCTTTTTTGCTTGAAGGGCCTGCTTAAAGGCTTCTCAGTATTGTTTACCTTTTCAAAAAACCAGCTCCTCAATTTCAGTGTCTTTGGTTATATTATGCTTGTTTGTTTGTTTGTTTGTTTTTGATTAGGCTCCTGTTAAAGGTGAGATCATATGGTATTTGTCTTTCACCTCCTGGCTTATTTCGCTTAGCATAATGCTCTCCAGTTTCATCCATGCTGAAATGGAGAACAAGAGAGGAGAGGGATAGGAATATCCAGGGAAAAGGGGAAGGGATTAGAGCAACAAGTGTGAAAGATACATGGTCAAAAGCTGAGGGGGGGCTTGAAATGGGAGAGGGCTGGGGCGGTGGGATGGGATCGTATTAGAAAACAGAAAACTGTATAAGAACAATTAAAATAAAATTAAAAAAAAAAAACAGCTCCTGAATTCACTGATCCTTAGAGTTGTGCTTTTATTCTCTATGCCATTTAATTCTTCTCTGATCTTAGTTATTTCCTTCATTCTACTTGCTCTGGGCTGTCTTTGCTGTTGATCCTCGAGTTCTTGTACACGTAGAGTTAAGTTGTTTGTTTGAGATGTTTCTATCTTTTTTAGGTAGGCCTGTGTCACTATGAACTTTCCTCTGAGGACCGCCTTTGCTGTTTCCCATAAGTTTTGGGTTGTTGTGAGTTCATTTTCATTTGTTTCCAGAAACTTTTTCTTTTCCTCCCTAATTTCATTCTTGACCCATTCATTGTTTAATAGCATGCTGTTCAATCTCCATGATTTTGAGGACTTTGTGTTTTTCCCCTTGGGGTTGGTTTTCAGTTTCAGTCCCTTGTGAATGGAGAAAATGCTTGGTATGATTTCAATTTTCTTGAATTTGATGAGGTTAATTTTATGACCTATCATGTGGTCTATCTTTGAAAATGTTCCATGTGCATTTGAAAACAATGTGTATTTAGTTTCTTTGGGATGAAGGGCTCTCTCTATATATATCTGTTAAGTCCATTTCATCTAGGGTGTCATTAAATGCCACAATATCTTTGTTGATATTTTGTTTAGAAGATCTGTCCATTTTTGACAGTGGGGTGTTAAAATCCCCTACTATAATTGTGTTGCTGTCAATATATTTCTTGAAGTCCTCTAAGATTTTCTTGATGTATTTAGGTGCTCCTTTGTTGGGTACTTATATATTTACAATATTTATGTTTTCCTGGTGGATTCTTCCCTTGAGTATTATGAAGTGACCTTCAGGATCTCTCTTTATGGCTCTTCTTTGAAGACTATTTTGTCTGATATGAGTATTGCTACCCCGGCTTTTTTTTTTCTGTCCATTTTCTTGGAAAATTTGTTTCCAGACCTTCACTTTGAGCCTGTGTAGGTCTTTTGTCCTGAGGTGGGTCTCTTGGAGGCGGCATATGTGTGGGTCATGCTTTTTTATCCATTCAGCTATTCTTTGCCTTTTGATTGGAACATTTTATCCATTTATGTTTAAGGATATTATTCATAGGTACTTATTCATTGCCGTTGTTGTACCTGTGTTCCTCTCCCTCTCTTTCTCCTTTCCTTCCTTTCCTTAGAGCAGGCCCTTTAGTATCTCTTGCAGAGCTGGTTTGGTAGAGATGCATTCTTTTAGACTTCTTTTGTCTGGGAAGCTCTTTATTTGGCCTTCTATCTAGATTGAAAGCCTTCCTGGGTAAAGTAGTCTTGGTTGCAGGCCTTTGGTTCTCATTATTTGGAATATTTCTTGCCATTCTCTTCTGGCTTGTAGTGTTTCCATTGAGAAGTTGGATGCTACCTAATCGGGGTTCCCTTGTATGTTACTTCCTTTTTCTCCCTTGCTGGCTTTAAGATTCTCTCTTTGTCTTGGAATTTTGCCATTTTAATTATGATGTGTCTTAAAGCGGGCCTCTTTGGGTTCCTCTTGTTTGGGACTCTCTGTGATTCCTGGGTTTGTGTGACTTTTTCTCTCATCAAATTAGGGAAGTTTTTCATCATTACCTTTTCAAATAGGTTTTCTATCCCTTGCTCTACTCCTTCTGGAATCCCTATTATACAGATATTATTACGTTTCATATTGTCTTGTATTTCTCTTAATCCCTCTTCATTTTTTCTGAGCCTCTTTTCCTTTTCTTGCTCTTTCTGGATGCTTTTTTTCTACTTGGTCCTCCAACTCGCTGATCCGATATTCTGCTTCATCAATTCTGCTTTTCATTCCTTCCACTGTGTTCTTCAGTTCAGAAATTGTATTTTTCATTTCCTCTTGGCCCTTGTTGATAGTTTTTATTTCCTTTTCATGTTGATATAGTTTGCAGTGAGTTCATCGTAGCTTTCCTGTAGTTTCTGGTAGTTCATTGAGAGCTCATGGAGCTTCCTGACAACCATCTTCGAACTCAAAATCTGATAGTTGACTTGCCTCCATTTCATTTAGCATTCTTTGTGGGGCTGTCTCCCTTTCTTTCATTTGGGGATTGTTTCTTTGTCTTCCCATTGTTTGTGAGACTCTTCTTGTTAGCCTCAGCTTCTTAAATTGATTTATTCTGGTTCCCTGGGTTTATGGTGTGAACTTCTTTGGTAGAATGCCTGTGAGATTCAGTGGTGCTGTCTCCTTTGGGTATCCTGGTATTCACGGCTTCTAGTGCCTCAGCTGTTGAAATGCCCCCTCTTTGGGACCAATTCTGGTCTTTCCTTAGGTCCAGGGGTTTTTTGTTTTGTTTTTGTTTTTGTCTCACATCTGGTTTTTCAATGTCCACTGCAATTTTTGATTACCTGTTTTCAAATATGCTATGTTTGTGGTGTCTGTTTGCTGTGCTCCATTGAAAATTGGCCCAGTTTTTCACCTGTGTGAAGGGGGAAGAGGGATGTGCATCCTCTTACCATGCTGCAATCTTCTCTCTCAGCATGATTCTTTTCATGGTTCCTAGGAATGTTGGCTGCATTATATGTCTTTCTACTTGCATAGTGTGAAGATAACACCAGCTTATCTGTGAATGAAACTTGCACCTCAAGGTTTATCCAGGAGGCTTTAGAAAGAGGTGTCCCATGTATCTGGGTCAATAAACATTCAATGTAAAACAACCAAGTACATGACCATCTAGCATTTCAACTATCTGTCATTTCATACCATGCAGTATATCATGGACCAGCTTTGTACTATGTGATTACTGGCTTTCTCCACAGCACAAAATGACCCTGTCTACATTTGGCTTCTATCCTGGGAACATCACCATCCCTTTGAGCCTCTATTTGCCTCTCTGAAAATGGGTAGTTAAATAAAATTTGTGTAATTTTTAGTGGGATTAACTGTATCAGCCATGGCCAGGGCAAAACTGGTGCTTTGTTGTGCATAATATACTGATGGAAATATTGTGCTTCTTCATATTTATAACTTTCCACTTTGTCATGAGAAGTTCTCTGCCTTTTTCCTCACTGGTCTGTAGCATTCAGAAATTGGAAAACCACCTGGAACATAACCTGGTAAGAAATTATATATGTTAATTTTCTTGTCACTCATTTTGTCCCTCTTGTGGCCAGATTAAGAAACTCTAGGGACTGCAGTGAAGGCCCACACTAACTCAGATATTTCCTACAATCTTAGATGGAGTTTACTTATTCAAATACACACACACAAATACATGCATATAAATGTGTTTATATTTCTATATGCTAGCTGCAGGCACTTTCTGTGGCACATCATAACTCATGAAAACAAGCACACAATTCTGGACCTTCAGTTTTAGTAGAAATGTAGAGAAAATAGGCATCATATGGTTCTCTTCTCCATGTAGCACAAATGGTATCTTTGCAGCCTTCTATGAATCTGGAGGGTTTTTCCCAATGCTGCCCAAAATTATGGATCACAGAAACATTTAATAATGTGATTAAGCTTTGACTTTAGAAAAAGGGCCTCATGTTAACACAGAGCATGTGCTGGAAAGAAAAGCCCTGCATTGTTATTGAGGATATCCTAAAGTCTGGATTCTGCACAAGTCTATCTTATAGCATGGACTATAGTTATCCTTTACAGTGTAGCTGATGGTTTTGTTCCTGTGCTCTTCACACACAAATTCTTCATTTCATTCTTCTGCCAACCAGTTTGTGAGGCCTGAGTCTCTGAAGATCAGCTCCAGATACAGAGTTGTACCAATCATTATGAGATCCCTGAGAAGAATGCTCCTATTTTGTCCACATTTTCTGAACTCTGAGTTTTTCTGGTACACTTTTAAAAAGAGATAGAGGGATAATGTGGGAGAGAATTTCACATTAGAATCTTGAGACTGCCACAGAGCACAGAAGTTGCATTTGGACTCTTTCTTCTCTAATAATGTGATTTTAAAAAGCACTTATCTCAGAGGGTTTGTTTCAGAGTTAAATGATGACAAAAGTATAGTTTATAGCTGAATATAGGAGCCAAATCAGAGACCACCAATCTATTTACTTTCTCTTTTGTTTCCTACTGTTGTTCGAGTACAGTTTTCTGTCTTTTTCCCCAAGCCCAGCCCAACACCCAGCCCTACCCATCTCTCTCCTATTTCCACCTCCCTGTTATTGCCCATGTGTCCTTTATAACTGTTCCTGCAAACCCCTCACTCTTTTAACTTCAAAATATATAAAGAAATCGCACAGCTCCATTCTAAGAGGACAAGCAAACCAATTTAAAAAGGGGCAAAGAACTTCAATAGACACATCTCTAAGGAGGACATACAGAGGATCCAGAGACATATGAACAGATGCTCAGCATCACTAGACATCAGAGTAATGCAAATTAAAATCACAATGATATATCACCTCACACCAATCAGAATATCCATGATACACAAAAATAAATTCAAGGTGGATAATAAGATTTAAATAAAAGCCATGACATCATTAAACTCCTAGAGGAGAACATAGGCAGGAAAATCTCAGATATTTCATGCATCAACATTTTACTGATATGTCTCCAAAAGCAAGGGACATAAAGGAAAGAATAAACAAATGGAATTTCATCAAAATAAAAAGCTTCTGCACAGCTAAAGAAAACAGTATTAAAATAAAAAGAGAACCAACTGTATGGAAAAACATATTTGCCAATGATACATCAGACAACAGTTTTATATGAAAAATATATAAAGAACTCACACAACTCAACCCTAAGAAGACAAGCAGCCCAATTGAGAAATGGGCAAGGGCTTAACAGACACTTCTCCAAGGAGGACATACAGAGGATCCAGAGACACATGAAGAGATGCTCAGTATCACTAGCTATCAGAGAGATACAAATTAAAAGCACAATGAGATACCACTTCACACTGGACAGAATGGCGATTATAAACATAGCAAGAACCAACAAGTGTTGGAGAGGTTGTGAAGAAAAGAGGACCCTACTCCACTGTTGGTGGGATTGCAGACTGGTACAACCACCATGGAAAGTAGTATTGAATTTCTAAGAAAACTAAAACTGGATCTACCTTTTGACCAAGCAATTCCACTGCTAGGATTATATCCTAAGAACCCTGAAACACCAATTCAAAAGAACCTGTGCACCCCAATATCCAGAGCAGTACAATTTACAATAGACAAGTGTTGCAAGCAACGTAGGTGCCCATCAGTAAATGAATGGATCAAGAGACTATGGTACATTTACACAATGGAATTCTATGCAGCAGGAAGAAAGAAGGAGCTTCTACTCTTTGCAAAAGCATGGATGGAACTAGGGAGCATCATACTAAGTGAAATAAACCAGGAAGTGAAAGACAAATACAATATGATCTCACCTTTCACAGGATCCTCATCAACAAAACAAACAAAGAAGCATAATATAAACAAAGACACTGAAATTGAGAACAGGATGACAGTCACCAGAGGGGAGAGGGGAGGGAAATTCAGGGTGATAGGGGAAGGGTTTGAAGCAACAATTATAAAGGACACATAGGCAAAAACTACGGGGGTAGAAAGTGGGAGGGAGGGGGAAGGCTGTGGCAGTGGGCTGGGATGGAAGTAAAAGACAGAAAACTGCACAGGAACAATTAAAAAAAGAATATGCTGTAATAAAAAAATCAAATGAAAAAACACTTATCTCAGAGGCCTGTTTTGAGAGTTAAATGTGGAATAAAATGCTTAATTAAGAATAGATTTATTTTAAGATACTGAGTGTTAGTAGTATTACTAACACAATAATGGCCAGAATTGTAGGAAACTAGAATCAGCAATATAAAAGAGGAAAATTCAAACATAATTGCTATTACCGCAAACTGTGTCTTCTGGGAAACCCCAAAATTGAAAAACGAAATTATTGAAGGAGCATAACTTAAACAGATTTCTACAAACTTTTTTTCCCATTCTTATACTGATGGTCTTTAAGTCTGCCTACGAATCTTGACTAATGTAAATCTTATTGCAATAAAGATGGGTCTTACTGAACATACTTTGCATTCTGCTGCCCACTGCCACTCTCCAAAGGGACAAACATCAGACAGTGGCCTCTTTTCAAAAACAGATACTGAAACCCATCAAGTAACAGTTTTAATCACTTAAGCCCACCAATTAAGACTAAACTGTCATAACTGTTTTCCAATCATTTCCCTGTTAGCTTTAGTGTTGTCTTGTTTCTACAAGGTTAGCCTTCAAAATAAAAACAACATAATAGACAAAAATGCACAATTCTGGAAGAATGGCAGGCTTCTGCCTCAGAGCCTGTTCCCTGGGGAATACATAAAATATAAGCCTGCTACCTTCTGCCAGGGCATCCTGACCCTCAGTTTTGACCTGAGAGTCTACCCATAAAAAATGCGATGCATTTGGAAATGCAGGCAGCTGCAGCACAATTATGCAGATTTCCTTCTAAAAAACAGCTTGAAGGCACAAGACTGAGAGCCCCACCACAGGAGCCAGAGAATTCCAGCAAGATCCAGATCCTCCCAGTTAGAGAGAATCAGTGCTCTTTTGTTCCCACTGGCTCTAGAAACTTTCAGCTACTCAGACAGTCCCCTCCTAGAGTACCCAACATTGTCCTTGCAAACTCATTCTATTGCCCTTCTTTATGTTCCTAATGATCTTATTTCTCTTAATCAATTGTATCTGTATCAGGGGTGCATATGCTTTCTCTAATTAATGTTCTCAGTTTCCTCAGAAATTCCAGAAGTGGAAATGTTTCCAATTTCTTCACAATTCCAGAAGTGAAAATGTTGGGTCTTTAGGCAATTTAATTTTAATATTTTGAAGAAAGTACCTAGAGATTTCTATGGTTGCTGCAGTAATTAACATTCTCAAAAATCATGCTTAAGGTCTTGTCTGCAAAGGCTCAGTGGATTGATCACCATCCTATCAACCAAAAGCTTCCTTGTTCAATTACCAGTCAGGGCACTTGTCTGAATTGCTGACCATGACACTGGTGGGGGACTAGAGACAGGCAGCCACACAAAGATGTTTCTCTCTTTCACGTCTTCTTTCCCTGCTTCCTCTCTAAAAATAAGTAACTAAAAATCTTTTTAAAAAGCAGTTCATGAAGAAATTTAAACAATTCAATACTTCTGGACCATAAGAAACAGATATCTTTTTTAGTGCCATTGATGGGTGTAGGAAGTATGCTAATTGAAGTAAGACAGAGATAGAATAGGGATTTATTTATAAGTATAATATAATGAGCAAAATAGAGAAACAAACAAAATACAAACAGAATCATGGAAACTAAATAGAGACTGACAGATGTCAGGAGAGATAGGTTTTGAAATTTCTTCAGAAATAATGAAAAAAGAAAGAAAAATCCTCATGGACAAAGAGAAATGTATGATGATCAAAGAAGGGATGGGGTAGAATAGGGAATAAATAAGTACTCATAGAAAAAGAATTGACTTTGGATAACGAACACACAATAATATAGACCAATAATGTGCAATAAAACTGTACACTTGAAACCTTTATTGATTTATTATGCAACATCAACTCTATAAATTCAATAAACAACAAATAAAAATATGCCACATTTCTCTGGTTTTTGTTCTGGAATTCAAACACTGAAGCCTGAGGTGAAATAGCTCTCCCCAAAAATGCATTGTCTTTCAAAAAGATAAACAAACAAAAAGTCTTGAACTCTTGAGAATAAGTGTCATCAGTAAACTTAAGTCAAAAATCTCCAAGGAAAATTCCTATAATTCTGCCAAATTGGATAAAAGAAGGCATTTCCCTTATATCCCACACTGGGCTTCTTAGGCTACTCCCTTCTGATGAGCCACAGCCAGCCCTAAGTGAGAACAGCACCCATTCTCTGAGAAACCCAGCTTTTGTGGCTTCGTGGAGGTCATGCAGTTCCCTGAGAGTTTATTTCATCCTTTGGGAAATAGAACCATGCATTTCTATTTCTCAAGTGTGTGTTAAGACTGTTCACTTACGTGCCACTTGGGCATAGAAGTATGCATCATAGTTGTGCACTATGCAATGTTTGGGTGTGTGTGCTTATCAACAAACTAGGACTCATCCTCAGTCCAGTATAGACACCATGATGAATTGACTGATCCATATTGGCCCTTCAGTTAAACTCATTAACTCACTTTTAGAATATATTTTGTGTTTGTGGTGGGAAAATGCCCCCAGATTTCAAACAGTTTGTTTTTAATTTCATGTGTGTGTGTGTGTTTGTATATATATGAAAACTATCTTATATTATGTTTTAGTATTATCAAGCTAGTTTACCCTTACATTGAGGCAGTTTCTCTGAGGATTCTCATTTGGATCCAAAATGTAAACACTACTTTATTTAGAAGGTGAACTGCTGTAGTTGTTATTTGTGTCTCCATATTTAAGAAGTAAGAGCAACATTGACATGACCACTTCTCTTTTAGCATCAAATATGGAGAGGAAATTTTTAATCTATATGTTCTTTATTTGTTCTCCTTAACTGAATGTGAGTTATAACTTCCACTATGTGTGATATGCTTGTGGGAAATAAAATAAACCCTACAGGGAAACTTCACTCTTTGAAATTTCTGAATGCGAAAGAGAACCTGTGAAACAGTAATTAATTTTTTGTATATAGGTCACAGCCATCAGCAGACAGAGAAAATTATTGGGTACTTGCCTGTACATTACAGTAAAATAGCAGACATAGAAAAGAAAAAGCATCTTAAATTATGTGCCATAGAATAAATAGAGGATATGTCATGAAAACTACAATTATGAGGGAAGACCTGGGCAAGAGAGATAATGGGGTGTGTGAGAGGCTATCATTCTAATTAAACAATGTTGAATCCACTTATAGCTAGTTGATCACAATTGCTGAAGTTTGCTACCAATTTCAAAAGACTGTGTAAAAGCTGTATATAGAACAATCTCTGGATAAGACTTCTGATATATTTCCCATGTCTGGCAGCATGGGATCAAGGATAGAGAGCTAGATTCTTATTTCTTCTTATATTCGTGTCTTTTGGTCTTTATTTTACAAATGATTGTAGAAAGACAGCATCCAAGGTGCATAGCAGAGCAGATGGGGCAACCTTAATGTTTTTGGAAAAAGTTATGTATCCTTTGTTATTTCTCTTAAACAAAAGAAACCAAAGAAATGATCATTTTCAGCAGCTTTCATTATGTTTGTTCCTTTTATTTTTCCTATAGAATATAACCCTTTTTGGCAACATTTCCTTTTTTTCTTCTTTATTGTTCTTGTTTTTATGACTCTTTGGAAAATGACAAGGTCATGTATTTTGTCCAGGGTACACAGACTATACAGTGAGATGATAAAACATTGGAAACACTTGTCAACTGGAGCAGTGTTTAAGGAAGCTCTTACTTATAGGTTTTTCTGATCCTCAGTGGAAAAAAGCACATCCTTAAACAGAAACAGCACTCTATCACCACATTTCTGGTGTTTCAAGGCTCTGCACTCTGCATGCAATGGTGTTATAAGAGCCTATGATCTATCAATATGAAGAGTGGACACCAAACATTTATGCCATCTTACCACACTGGGACATTTTGCAGAAACTGTGATTATCCTAGAAAAATCATTCTCATCCACCTTTCTATTGGACCAGAGACAAGCATTTCTAAAAAAATATACACAAAGAAAAATGATACCTTAACAATACAAATATTAACTTTCAATAAGATTTCTCAGGCTCCAGTGGACATGTTGAAAAGTTCCAAACCCCAAGATTCCATGTGGACCTAAAGTCCATAGTGACTCTAAAGCTTTATTATACTGGAATACTCATCATGTATAAAAGAAAATCCAAAGCCGATAGGTGTAGCCATGACATGAACATTTTTTTCCGCTAAATTTTTCATCTCCATGTAGTGTGTTGCCCTTTATTTCTTTAGTAATAGTTGTCAAGCCCCAAGCCACACAGGTTTTCCAACAGAACTATAAACTCCAATATATAGATGCCCTCTCTAAGTTCTGAATAACAAAAGAAATAGATTCCTCATGAGAAACATGAATTCTCATGCTGTTAACAATGATTGTGTTGCTACGCAATTTCCGGGACTACAGACAAAGCAAAGCAATAAGAAAAGCTTAGAAACCTAGGGTTTTGTTGCGGACTTTTGGCACAAGGCTTTTATTACAAATTATTAATACATCTACAAAATTGTTTGACAATCATAATTGGATAATTCTTTCACAGGCACTAAACTCAAATCATACATTTGAAACCCAATCTTTTTCAAGAAGAAAAGAGAAAGGATGCAAATAAACACAATCAGAAATAAAAGAGGAGAGATTACAAAACCCAATCTTTTTAACCGTGTTTCATCTATCCCTCCACAAATGTTCTGAAAGGCTGTAAGTTTTGGGGTGATCTCAAGATGTTAATTCTTTGGTGGCTCATGGTGAAGTTGCTTACAATAGATCCCTCCCAGGTTCACGGAGTGTGAAAATGACAATTGCTTATCCTTGAGAAAGGTTCTCACCCCCAGAGTCCACCAGAGGTGTCCCATATTGACTATAGTACTGAGTGACCATATGGAAATATTTACACAACTAGCTATCTAATCACCTATACAGTATTCAATACCATTCAACATATCCTATCGCAATATATCCTATTGCTATGTGAATACCCAGCACCTTCTCAACAAACACTGACTCTGCTCACCTCCTGATTGTGTGTTTGGAATATCCCCTCATTGCCATGGGCTTTAATTAGCTTATATGAAAAGGAGATAGTAGTAAAGTAATCTAGCATAACGCCAGCCATGAAAGCTTACTTCTCTGGTTCTCCAGAAGATACATTTAAACCTGCTGTCACTGCATGTGTCCATGTGCTTCTACTCACACCTGGAAAGCCATCAGTCTATTTCTTCATAGACCTGTTGACATTTTGAATCTTGAAATGTACATTCAATGCAACCTGTTATGTATTCTCACATGTCATCCATGGGGTCCTCTTTCTTGTCCTATATATGTGGCCAAATTATGGATCTCTGAAAGTGGCAATGAAGTTCGAGGCCAACCCAAATATTTGGGATAAATTTGGGTTATTTCCTCTTGGAAGAATGCATATGATATACCTGCTACCCACAGGCATGTTGTGATTCATTTGGGATAACTCAGTGAAATAAGTGGACACAATCCTGGACTTTTGTTTTAGTCAAAGTTTCAGTCACCTTACATATCACTGAAGTCTCTTTTATATGTCACAGATGGTACCCTCATAGCCTTTTGTGCACCTGCATGCATTTCCAAATGCTGACCTGAATGATGGGTCACAAGGCTATGTACAAATTTAATTGATTTTGAATCCATAATAAATTCTTCATATGTCTACAGAAGATGGCTTTTGACACAGCATATATAGAGTATATGAGACCGGCCTCTCATGACTCTGTTCTTGGTATGAGCCATTCTGAAAGGGTGTCCTTTTTTTCCCACTGAAACAGTTGGCCTATCCCTGCTGTGATCTTCCCTCAAATTAACCATTACTGACCTGTGCCATATAGAGAACTTAGGGCCAAAATGTAGGAAGTGAGCTCAATACATTTAGGTGTGCATACACTGATGTGAGCACCCTGAGGAGAATATTCCTTTTCCTATCATCTGGGTATTTTTTAATCTCTCTGATCTTAACTTCTACACCATTGGAAAATATGAAGCACTGCTGAGTGAGAGAATTTCACATTCAAACTGGAACTTTCCTCTGATGAGGGATGAAATATGAAAGGGCAGATTTTATTGATTATATTCTCATTTGTAGAGGGGGATGGAAACAGTGAGAGGAGGTTAGGATGGCTCAGGAGATGGGGAGAATTTGGGGGAGAAATTCAGAAAATAGTACTTGATCAATAAAAAATATGATAGAAAGTAAGTACCTGTAGCCCTTTACAGTATAATTTTTCTATGAAAATATGTATGCCTGTAAACAAAAGGGAACTGTGATGCTAATTAAATTTATTCCTAAGCCCTAAAAAAGAATAATAATACATAAGCCCATCAAAATTGAAGAAAATTGAGAACATGATTAAAAAAGAGTTAAAATGGGAGAATGGTTTTTAGCAAACATTGTAAAGGACATTTGGGCAAAACCAAGGTGGAGGGTGGAAGCACTGTGGGGAGGGGGGTTTTGCTGCTGTTGCAGGGGAGGGGGGAGGTGCAAACAACAATAATTGAAAAAAATAGGACCGGAGTCACTCTTGGGACCAGAGGAGGCTCTCCGACAAAAAAAAAAAAAAAAAAAAAAAAAAAAAAAGCCCTGCGACCAGTGGTGGTTCTGGGACCTGAGGAAGCACTCTTACTGGGGATAGCCGAACAACCAGAGATGGCTCTTTGACTGGAGGAGGCCCTGTGCTTTGGGTCAGCTCTGGGGCCAGAGGCAGCTGGGGACCAGGGGCGGTCCTGCAACTGGGGGTGGCTCTGGGACTGGGAGCATCCAAGCAACTGGAGGAGGGGGCTTTGTGGAAGATCCTGTGATTCTAGGCGAGACCAAAAAAACCCAAACCTGGCACTGAAAACAACAGAGTTGGACCCCAAAGGGAGAATCCCCAACACTGAAACAGTGGAAGCTATGAACACCAGGATAGCCAAAGGAGACTGCACCACTGAATCTCACAGGTATTCCACCACAGAAGTTGACACCATAAATCCAGAGAGCCAGAACAGATCAATTTAAGAAGTGGAGGCTGACAAGAAGAGTCTCACAAACAATGGGAAGACAAAGAAACAATCCCCAAATGAAAGGAAAGGAGGCAGCCCCAGAAAGAATGCTAAATGAAATGGAGGCAACTCAACTATCAGATTTTGAGTTCAAAGCAATGGTTGTCAGGAAGCTCCGTGAGCTCTCAATGAGCAATCAGAAACTATAGGGAAGCTACAATGAACTCACTGCAAACTATATCAACATGAAAAAGGAAATAGAAACTATCAACAAGGGCCAAGAGGAAATGAAGAATACAATTTCTGAACTGAAGAACACAGTGGAAGGAATGAAATGCAGAATGAATGAAGCAGAAGATAGGATCCGCAAGTTGGAGGACAAAGTAGAAAAAAACACCCAGAAAGAGCAAGAAAAGGAAAAGAGGCTCAGAAAGAATGAAGAGGAATTAAGAGAAATGTAAGACAATATGAAACGTAATAATATCTGTATAATAGGGATTCCAGAAGGAGTAGAGCAAGGGCTAGAAAACCTATTTGAAAAGGTAATGATGAAAAACTTCCCTAATTTGATGAGAGAAAAGGTCACAAAAATCCAGGAAACGCAGACAGTCTCAATGAAGAGGAACCCAAAGAGGTCCAACTCAAGATACATCATAATTAAAATGGCAAAATTCCAAGACAAAGGGAGAATCTTAAAGCCAGCAAGGGAGATAAAGAAAGTAACATACAAGGGAGCCCCGATAAGGTTAGCACCTAAGTTCTCAATGGAAACACTCCAAGCCAGAAGAGAATGGCAAGAAATATTCCAAGTAATGAGAACCAAAGGCCTGCAACCAAGACTACTTTACCCAGGAAGGCTTTCAATCAAGATAGAAGGCCACATAAGGAGCTTCCCAGACAAAAGAAGTCTAAAATAACACACCTCTACCAATCCAGTAATGTAAGATATGTTAAAGGGACTACTTTAAGGAAAGGAAGGAAGGAAGAGAGAGAGAGACAGAGACAGAGACAGAGAGAAAGACCAACACAGGTATGAAAATGTCAATGAATCAGAACTTATCAATAATACCTTAAATGTAAGTGGATTAAATGCTCCAATCAAAGGCATAGAATAGCTGAAAGAATGGATAAGAAAGCATGACTCACACATATGCTGCCTCCAAGAGACCCACCTCAGGACAAAAGACCTACACAGACTCAAAGTGAAGGGCTGGAAACAAATTTTCCAAGTAAATGGACTGGGAAAAAAAAAGAAGCCGGGATAGCAATACTCATATCAGACAAAATGGACTTCAAAACAAGGGCCATAAAGAGAGACCCAGAAGGTCACTTCATAATACCCAAAGGAAGAATCCACCAAAAGACATAAACATCGTAAATATATATGCACCCAACATAGGAACACCCAAATACATAAAGAAAATCTTAGAGGACTTCAAGGAAGATATTGACAGCAACACAATTATAGTAGGGGAATTTATATTCCCACTGTCAAAAATGAACAGATCTTCCAAACAAAATACCAACAAAGGTATTGTGGCATTGAACAACACTCTAGATGAAATGGACTTAACTGTTATATATAGAGCCCTTCATCCTAAAGAAACTAAATACTCATTCTTTTCAAATGCACATGGAACATTTTCAAAGATAGACCACATGGTAGGACACAAAACAAGCCTCAGCCAATGCAAGAAAATTGAAATCATACCAAGCATTTTCTCTGACCACAAGGGACTGAAACTAAAAACAAAACCCAAGGGGAAAAAACCCAAAACACTCAAAATCATGGAGATTGAATAGCATGCTATTAAACAATGAATGGGTCAAGAATGAAATTATAGAAGAAATCAAAAAGTTTCTGTAATAAAAATGAAAATGAACTCACAACAACCCAAAACATATGAGACACTGCGAAGGCAGTCCTCAGAGGGAAGTTAATAGCAATACAGGCCTGCCCCAAAAGGAAACATTTCAAACAAGCAAGCTAACCCTATGCCTATAAGAACTTGAGGAACAATAACAAAGATGGCCCAGAGCAAGTAGAAGGAAGGAAATTACCAAGATCAGAGCAGAATTAAATGACATGGAGACTAAAAGCACAATTCTAAGGATCAATGAATCCAGGAGCTGGTTCTTTGAAAAGATAAACAAAATCAACAAGACTTTAAGCAGGTTGAGGAAGAAAATAGAGAGAGAGGATACATATACACACAATCAGAAATGAAAAAGGAGAGATTACAACTGACACCAAAGAAATCTGAAAACCTAGGTGAAATGGAAAAGTTTCTAGAAAAATATAATCTGCCAAAACTCAATGAAGAAGCAGAAAGCCTGAACAGACCAATAACAGCAGATGAAATTGAAGCAGTAATCAAAAAACTCCCCACACACGAAAGCCTTGGACCAGATAGTTTCACAGGAGAATTCTACTAAGCATTTAGGAAAGAGCTAATGCCTATCCTTCACAGACTATTCCAAAAAATCCAAAATGAAGGAAGACTCACACTCTTTCTATGCAGCCAGCATCATCCTAATCCCCCCCCAAATAAAACAGATAAAGACACAACAAAGAAATAAAACTTCAGGACCATATCGCTGATGAACATAGATGCTAAAATCCTCAACAAAATACTGGCAGACTGCATCCAACAATACATTAAAAAGATCATACACCATGACCAAGTGGGATTCATCCCTGGGATGCAAGGATAGTTCAATATTCGCAAATCAGTAAATGTAATACATCACATAAACAAAAGCAAACACAAAAATCACATGATCATATCAATAGATGTGGAAAAATCATTTGATGAGGTATAACACCCATTTATGATAAAAACACTCAGTAAAGTGGGAATAGAGGGTGCATTCCTCAAAATAACTAACACAATATATGAGAGGCTTACAGCCAACATCATACTCAATGGGCATAAACTAAAATCTTTTCCTCTAAGATCAGGAAAAAGACCTAGATGCCCACTTTCACCACTTCTATTCAATATATTATTGGAAGTATTGGCTACAGGGATTAGACAAGAAAAGGAAATAAAAGACATCCAAATTGGAAAGGAAGAAACAAAACTATCATTATTTACAGATGACATGATAGTGTACATAGAAAATCCTATAGGCTCAGCCAAAAAGATGTTCGACTTAGTAAATGAATTCGACCAAACAGCAGGATATAATGTGAATATCCAGAAATCAAAGGCCTTTTTGTATACCAGCAATGAAACAGCAGAAGCAGAAATCAAGAAAAAAAATCCCATTCAATATAGCAAAAGGAAAAAAAAAAAAAACTGGGAATAAAACTAACCAAGGAGGTAAAAGACCTGTATGTAGAAAACTACACAACACTGAAGAAAGAAATCAAGGAAGACACAAACAAATGGAAACATATACCATGTTCATAGATCGTAAGAATCAACATCATGAAAATGTTCATGCTATCCAAAGCAATGCAAAAATTCGATGCAATACCTATTAAAGTACCAATGGTATATTTCAGAGATGTCAAATAAAACAATTCAAAAATGTATATGGAACCATAAATGACCCCAAATAGCTACAGTGATTTGGAGAAAGAACAGCAAAGTAGGAAGGATCACAATACCTGATAGCAAACTGTATTACAAGGCCACTGTAATCAAAACAGCCTGGTACTGGCATAAAAACAGGCACATGGACCAGTGGAAACAGAACAGAGAGCCCAGAAATAAACCCAAGTCTCAACGGTCAATTAATATTTGACAAAGGAAGTAGGAACACAAAATGGATTTAAAATAGCCTCTTCATAGAGTGGTGTTGGGAGAACTGGACAGCTACGTGCAAAAAAATGAAAGTCGAGCACCAACTTACACCATACACAAAAATAAATTCAAGGTGGTAAAAGATTTAAATATAAGCCATGACACAATTAAAGTCCTAGAGGAGAACATAGGCAGGAAAATCCCAGATGTTTCATGGAGCAACATTTTTACTGATATGTCCCCTAAAGCAATGGACACAAAGGAAAGAATGAACAAATGGGATCTCACCAAAATAAAAAGCTTCAGCATGGCTAAAGAAAACAGTATTAAAATAAAAAGAGAACCTACTGTATGAGAAAACATATTTTCCAATGATACCTCAGACAAGGTTTTAATCTCCAAAATATAAAAAGAACTTACATGACTCCACTCTAAGAAGCCCTAGTGCACTGTTGGTGGGATTGCAGATTGATACAACCACTATGGAAAACAGTATGGAAATTTCTCAGAAAACTAAAAGTGGATCTGCCTTTTGACCCAGCAATTCCACTGCTGGGATTATGTCCTTAGATCCCTGAAACACCAGTCCAAAAGAACCTATGCACCCCTATGTTCATAGCAGCACAATTTACAAGTGTTTGGCACCTAGGTTGCCAAGTGTTGGAAGCAACCTCAGTGCCCATCAGTAAATGAATAGATCAAAAAACTATGGTACATTTACACAGTGGAATTCTATGTAGCAGAAAGAAAGAAGGAGCTCCTACCCTTTGCAACAGCATGGATGGAACTGGCGAGCATCATGCTAAGTGAAATAAGCTAGGCAGTGAAAAACAAATACCATTTGTTCTCACCTTTAACAGGAACCTAATCAACAAAACAAACAAACAAGCAAAATATAACCAAAGATACTGAAATTCAGAACAGACTGTCACCAGAGGGGAGAGTGGAGGGAATTTCAGGGAAAAAAGGAAGGGTTTACAGGAATAATTATAAAGGACACATGGATAAAAACTAGGGGGGTGAAAATCGAAGGGTGGTGGGGAGGGCTGTTTCAGAGGACTGGGGTGGGAGTAAAAGACAGAAAAGTGTACAAGAACAACAATAAAATAAAATATAATAATTTGAAAAGAAAAGAAAGACAAAAAGAAAAATTACACTTATCTCCAAAGGTCATTTTTTTAACATTTTAATGAAACGTATTGGTGTGGCATTAGTAATTATAATTATAAATATTTCAAGTGTATAATGTTATAATAAGGCATATGTATATTGTGTTGTGCCCACCAAAGTGAAGTAACCTAATGGTTCCAATCAGCGTTAAATGCAGTATGAATTGCTTTTTTAAAAATATATATTTTATTTTTTAATTTTTTTACTTTTTTTCATTTTTTTGTTGGTGTACAAGTACAGTCCTTACTTTTCAAATACTGTACTTTTAATTATTTAAGAACTCCCTTTGGCCATGTGGCCCAACTCGATTAAGTGTTCCACCGAAAGAGTGTGACCTCAATTGCTCAGGGCACATACCTGTGTTGCAGGTTTGATCCCCACTCAGGGTGCACAGGAAAGACAACTTATTAATGTTTCTCTCTCATATCAATATTTCTCTTCAATTCTCTCTCTCTTGCTCTCTGTTTGTCTCTCTGTTTCTCCCCCACTCTCCCTCTCCCTCCCTCTCTCTCTCACTCTCGCTCTCTCTCTCAATGACTTCCTTTGGTTCCCTGTATTACTCTCTAAAATCAATGAAAAATATATGTTGAGTTGAGGAATAAAAAAATATTTAAAATGATACTAATGACATTATCCTCAATATTGGGCCAGATTGTTATGGAAGACCTTTATAGAACATTTAAAGATAAACTGCATTTTATGCATATTCTTGTGTACATGGAACATTTTAAAAGACAAATCTTGTACGAGGCAACAAATCACGGCCCAATAAATTTTAAAATATGAAATTATGTCTACTGTATTACCTGACTCCAATTGTAAGAAACTTGATTTCAAGTATCAAGAAAATGAAACAGAAACAACACAAGTAATTGCAAATTAACCAACAGGTTTTAAACAACCAATTAAAGATACTAACAAAAAAACCACAGAATCTACTTTGAGACACATAAAAAAAAAAACTTTAACTAAATCTGAGGCACAGCAAAAGCACATATAGAAGAAAATATATACATTTCAGGACTACCTCAACAGGAGAAGATATGAAAACATATTTAAGATTCCAAACAATTCATGTAGAAGATTAAATAGAACATATCTCAAACAACAAATAAATACAATTGGGACACAAAGAAGAAGCCAATGAAACTAAGTGCTAATTCTTTGAAAAAGTGTTTAAAATTTACAAGCTTCTGGTAACTTGTCAAGCAAGAAAAGACAAATAAGTGAACAAAATTTCTTACAAAAAATTTCTAACTCACGCTACAGATAAGAATCATTTAAAAAATCTGAAGAATTAATTGCAGTTTCATCCACTCCAACACTCACAGGAGGAGGAGAATTGGCAGGGACTGGTAAGATTCCCACGTGGGATCACAGTCATGGTGTTACCTTGGTTGGTCTGCCCTGGGCAGCCAAACTGAGGCTCCAAACTGCTGACTGACCCCAGACCTTAAAGAATAGGTTAGAGCCACTGTCTGCAGTCAGTGAACCATTTTAGTATGGGATTTCCAAATGCCAAAGTCTAAGAAATTCTGGAGATGATTGGACAACATCCTCCTCTCTCAACGCTCTTCACTCAAGTAAGTTAATGGGGGACATTCCCAGAAATGTGGTGCCTGGTTACAAGACTTCTAATGTCTGTATTTTGCTGTCATCAAAGAAGTGAAGTAATTTCTTCAACATTCTATTCCATGGTGTTTTTCCTTTAAAAGACTTACCAGTAAGTGACTCAGTCCTTTCACCAGCTCACTTACAATACATCCATAAATATACAAAGATTTCCAACACAGCCCTCCTCATGACTTCTCAGTAGTGACACCAGGGTCCTATCTTTCAGAAGAAAGAGCTGCACTTAGACTATTGATTTCTGATTAATTTAGTTTCCTGCATAATGCATGTGTCTTCCTGATACTCCTGAGGAACCACAGCTGCACAGTGTAGTTGAGGCAAGAAACTAATTCCTAGAGATGTTAGTTGCATATAACAAAAAAGACATAACATCAGTGGGCCATTGTTATATATGTTTGATGTAAAAATAAATAATAAGCATTAAATGACAAAGGCAGGGTCTTAAGTAAAGAAATGGCTTATCTGGAGGAAGGTGTACAAGGCATGTTGCACCTATCCAAAACTCTTGTGGCCTAGTATACTTCACTCAGGCTGAGGGCTCTATATTAGAATTTCCCTCCTTTCAGACATCTGGGCCCTTTTTGTCCAAGCCATCAAGACAGAAAAGGAAAATCAGTTTCAAAGTGAAGCCCACAGACCGCCCCAACCCTTCACCAACCCAACCACTTATTTCAGCCAAACCATGGAGTCTCAGGGGACAATGATGAACATGGGCCCCTCAAGTGAGGCCTATATTTCAACCAATCACTCAGGTAATGAGGTCATAGGCATATGCCTTATGAAAACAGAAGAACACACAGGTTAATTCACACAACATTCCCCAAAACAGTCTCTGGTAACAGTCCCCAAAACAGTCTCTGTGTCTGTGAGATGGTCTTTAGGGAAGACGTTCAGTTTCAAGGTCCTTCCTACAATGACATTTAACAATGGCAATTGGACAGATCCTTCGTGCCTGTAATTGTACATCTTTGGTGATATCACAATCCCAGTTTCAACTTTCAAATGAAAGCAAACTTTCAAGACAGTTAGCTACACCATTCTGTTGTCAGGTAATGAGATTTGTGATTATCCTTAAACCACAATTTTTACTCTTTAAAATCACCCTTATTGTTATTACAGGGACTACTTTGGGTCCTGCTTTTGTTTTTTACTGGTCATTTGCATAAACACACCAAGAGCAGCCTAGATCATCCATGATCTTTAAGTCTGCTTTGCTGGAACTCACAAGGGAACGCTTCCACCAACTTCTCAGCCCACCACTTGGGGCACAGAAGCAGAGCCAAACATCTGCCATCTTACTTCACCAGGAACCTCCAGTCATTGCAACTCAAATCCTTGAGTCTTTCATTGTGCCTACAGGTTCACTTTTAGCCATCTTTCAGGAAAGCAACCTTTGCTCCTTCCCTGGAAAGACTGGCAGGAACCTCAAAACCAACCAAAGTATCAGGCTTCTTCTTGCGGGCTTTCCCTAGCTTCTCAAGTCAATCCCAGTTCCCCAGGACTTTCTGGCAATGGCAAGAACACATACGTGCCTTTTTCAAGCGTGACATTCTAGTCAAAGTCTTGGTTAAGAAAACCACTATTAACAACTGGTCTTATTGGATTTATGCAAAGAAACCTATGTCATCAATCACTCCTTTAAGAATGCCAAATTCTGGAGGTATCAGGTAGGGAGAAAAATATAAAGTGTGAAGGAAAACCTTTTTCCTTGTTCACTTTCCTACACTGTATGAAGTTTCAACCTTCCCTGGAATCCTCAATTTCCTTTTCAGAGCAGATACAGAACAAAATCTGAAATACAAAGTTCCAGAACAATACACAGGTAGAGGCATTCCCTTGCACCAATGCGTCTTTTGGTGCCTTGCAGAGACGTGCTCTTTCAGGTCGAGTCTCATGGCAGAGACATGCTCCTTAACCTCAGGGTGAAACACATCAGTGACAAATGACCCTTTCTGGGTCTGAAGTGGCAAAGACATGCTCCTCAGCAGGTTACAGATGACCTTTCCGAGGTCATACAGATACAGCATTCTGATCAGATACAATATCATACTGACACCATTTTCCCATAATACCAGAAAAGGAGCAGTTGAGGTTACCTTTCTTCCAGGTTTAATACCTTCACATCCCTATAAATATTCCTACCCATCCAGTTGTATCCATTATACACTTTTAATTCTTGTTCTTTCCGCACACTGGGAAGGGCTATACTTAAACTCAGTACTTAAACTCAGTGTGTGGCAGCCAAAAACCCCTAGCACTACAGGTACCTTCCACTAAAATTCCCTACATTTTCAGGGACACCTTGCAGTTTTCTAAAGCTTAGACATTGCAAACAACGTATAAACCAGATGGTCACCCTTGGACCTCAGTTAAAGAACTTCAGAAACAGTGCCATTCCTATTAGAATCAGTTACACAGAAAACCTGACTCATGCAGTGCCCACACCGCAGCAGCATATAGCTCATAAACTGAAGAGAAACCTTAGCCCACCACCTGCCTCAGTCCCAAGAGGGCAGCACCCATGAACACCAGGTTGTACAAGATGGCAGTGCCCACACACCAAACATCCTCCAAGGTGGGGCAATCACGTGGCTCATCCTCCACTTTGCCCAAAGTGGTGATGCACCCTCATGTCATGCTGTGCGATCCCTGACACACATGCACACTCGGCTTACAGGGGCTAGGGGTTTGCTTCCTCCCCAAACCTGAGTGCAGGTCCCTTATTGCCACCTGTGCTCACCAAAACTGTAAGTGAGCAGAAAGGGGCAACATGGAAGCAGCTTGCTAACCAAACAATTATCCACAGCTCCAATTTTCTCAAAACAGTACTCAGAAACCAGTTCTCAACCAAGCCATTTTCACATCTCTGCTCCCTCCTGGTTTCATTTCCTTTTCACCGTTCTGGGCGTGATTAGGTGACTGATGCCCTCAGGAAGAGTGCAGAGAAAATATCCAGACTGGGAAAAATTCTGAAGTCTCACTCTCTGGCACCTGAGGGGGTCGGTCTGCCATGGACAATTAATAACCTTGTCAAACCCCCCAAAACTGTTACAGAACACAGAGGCCACAGGGGCCAAGGATTCTTATGTCCGCCGCCTTATGGAAAGATGTCTCTCAATGCCAGAGATTTGTGAAAATGAAAGAAAATATTTATTTATTGCCATACAGAGATAATGTAGTGACCTAACATCTTCATTAAAATATCAAATTCCTTTAGGATATGCACAGATGCCCACAGAGCTTCCTATCTCCTTCTGCCATAATTCAGGGTACTTAACTCAGGAAAAGAAGCAAACATTCGGGATCCAGGCTCCTGACACCATCAGCTGTGTCATCGTCCAGGCAAGATTTCTAATTAATCAGAAATAATCATTTAATTATTTTTATAATTATTTAATAATTATTATAATTTATAATTATACCAGCATTAATCTGATAGCCAAACTAAGGCAAAACACTGCAAAAAAAAAAAAGAGAGAGAGAGAGAGAGAGAGCGCGGGAGCTTTACAGGCCTATATTCTTTTATCTTTGGAGGGGAAGGGAAGGAGAGAGGGAGAGAAATATCAATGTATGGTTGCCTCTTGTGCATGCCTTGCCAGGACCTGGCCTGCAACCCAGGCATGTGCCCTGACTGGAAATCAAACCACAATCCTTTGGTTCACAGGCCCATGCTCAGTCAACTGAGCTACACCAGCCAGGGCAAAATTAAAATATTTTAAATCACCCATTTAAAGGCTAAATTATGAAAAATCACATTATCTGAACAAACCAATTAATAGCACTACATTTGAACCAGTAATTAAAACACCCAAAAAGAAAAGCTCACACCCAGGTAGATTTACAGGTCAGTTCCAACAAATATTCTTAATATGAAGTACACATCATTCTCAACTAATGCATAAATTGATGAAGTTCACTTACATGTTTATTTTATGATACCAGCATTACTCTGATAGCCAAACTGAGGCAAAACACTGCAAAAAAATAAAAATAAAAAAGAGAGAGGGAGCTTTACAAGCCTATATTCTTTTTTTAAAATAATTTGTATTTATTTTATCTTTAGAGAGGAAGGGAAAGAGAGAGGGAGAGAAATATCAATGTGTGGTTGCCTCCCGTTTGTCCCCTGCTGGGAACTGGCCTGCAACCCAGGCATGTACTCTGACTGGGACTCGAACCGTGATTCTTTGGTTCACAGGCCCACACTCAATCCACTGGGCTACACCATACAGGCCTATATTCTTGATAAATGTACACACTGAAATTTTCAACAGAATTATACCAAACCGAATGGAATGATATCTTAAAACAATTATATGTCCTGATCAAGTGTGAATTATACTACGGATGTAAGAATGCCTCAATATCCAGGAAACAATTGATATCATTCATCACATCAAAAAAATCATATGAATATTCAAGAGAAACAGAAAAAGAAAAAAGAATGCTATATTCATTACTGATAAAAATATTTTCAAAAAGATTATAGAAAAAAATAATCACAGCTTGACACAGAGTATATATGTCAAACTCAAAGCTAAGTGTATACTCAATTGTGAAATAAAGAGTTTTCTATAAAATAAAAAACATAGAGAATGTTCACATTCATTACAATCATTTGAAATAGATTGGAATAATTACACTATCAATCAGAGGGGAAAATAAATAAAATACATCTAAATAAAAAGAATAAAAATTGTCACCATTTGCAGGTCATATGATACTGTATGTAGAATCTCTTAAAGAATTCAAGAAAGTTGAATTACTAAAGTAATTGAGTAAAAAACAAAATGCAAACTGTACAGAAACCTGTCACATTCGTATACAATCATAAACACAGGAAGAAGAGGGAAAGAAAGTAATCCCATTGACATTTGCCTGAAAAATAAATAAATGCCTCTGAACTGACATCAACAAAGAGGTTTAAGATCTCTATTATCAAGATTAAAAGACATTGAGGAAATTTGAAAATAACACCAAAATATGGAAAGACAAAACATTCCTATATAGGGGCAGGATTAAATTGCTATAATTATGATATTATCCAAGGTAATGTATTTGGCTCAACTAAAATCTTATCGAAGTACTATGCACATACTTCTCGGAAGTGAAAATTTTTAAAAGTGTATGGAAAAATAAATACCTAAAAGAAGCAAATACGTTTAGAGAAGAAACAGAAAAGTTATAGATATCACTCCCCATGTTCTCACACAAAACTTTAAAGGTACAATAATCAAAATAGAAAGGTATGGGAACAAAAAAAAACACACTTAATACATGGGAACACTAGAGAGTGCCCAGGACTAAACCCTCTTACATGAACAACTAATGTATGACAGAGAATATAAAGATATAAACTGCTGAGTTAACAGACTTTTCAGCAGCTCATCCTGGCTACACAAAATATATATAATCAGCAAAAACTGAATACTTTCTCATATCATATTGAAAAATAAGCTTAAACTGATACCAGCCTTGTCAACCTCTTGTACATTTTCAAGTGATGCCAAGCCCTGCTTCTCTCTTACCCACATCTATTTGCCTTCCAATAGAAGTTAGTACACCATCGTTCCCTGCTTAACAGAGAATTCTAGATCCACCCACCATTTTTTGCCTTGCAAAAGACTCCATTCCTGCCTATATTCCCTACTTTTCAACGGAAGTCAACCCTGCTTGAGTCTCCTTGTTTTTCAACTTGGGCCAGTTGTAGGGTAAAATGAGGCAGACTGGTTTCCTCACCCAGATATCTGGACAACTAAGGGAAGCAGTTTCTCATAAACTTGAGAACAGTCATGAAAGTATTTTTCTCATAGCCTTGAGACTGTGTGTGTTAAAGATTTCCTATAGCCTTGAGTGGGCTTGCATGCATAGCATGAAGCTCTCTTGCATAATTTTGTTGGCAACTTGTTGGCTTTTTCTATAAGCCAGTATTTCACAATGTAAGGGTTCCCTCAGGGTTACAAATTGTGTGATGACAGATATGCAGTGAGTGGTTCACACTGGTTGCCACCCTGGATTACCACACAAAGTGGACAGGTGACATGCAGTGGGACAGACAGTTGGCAGCATGTTGCTTTGCCCACCCTTGAATAATGGTATGTCAGACAACCCAAAAGCTCCATATTACATCCATCTGCCAGAATCTCATGAACTTGTCTGGCCTCGAATGGTCACAACACACCAGATGTATCATATATAGTTGAATGAGTGAACTTCATCAAAAATAGTAGCAAGAAGTAGTAAGAAGTAAGGCAACATTGACATGAACAAGACCCCTTCCCTTGCAGCGACAAATATGGAGAAGTAATTTTTAATCTATGTGTTCTGTATTTGTTCTCCACTGAATGTTAGCTATAACATATACTATGTGCGATATGCATGTGAGAAATAAAAAAACCCTAGAGAGAAACTTCACTCTTTGAAATTTCTGAATGAGAAAGAAATCTTTGCCACAGTAATTAATTTTTTGTATTTAGGTCACAGCCATCAGCAGACAGAGAACATGATTGGATACTTGCCTGTATATTACAGTAAAATATTAGACATAGAAAAGAAAAATTATCTTAAATTATGTGCCATAGAATAAATGGAGGATATGTCATGAAAATTACAATTATTAGGGAAGACCTGATAATGGGGTGTGTGAGAGGCTATCATTCTAATTAAACAATGTTGAATCAACTTATAGCTAGTTGATCACAATTGCTCTAGCTTGCTACCAGTTGCAAAAGACTGTAAAAGCTGTATATAGAACAATCTCTAGATAAGAATTCTGATATACTTTCCTCTGTCTGGCACCATGGGGTCAAAGATAGAGAACTGGATTCTTGTTTCTTCTGATTTTGTGTCTTTTGGACTTTATTTCATATAGGATTGCAGAAAGACAGAACCCAAGGTACATAGCAGAGCAGATGGGGCAACCTAAATGTTTTTGGAACAAGTTACAGATCCTTTGTCATTTCTCTTAAACAAAAGAAACCAAAGAAATGATGGATCTCAGCAGCTTTCATTATGTTCCTTCCTTTTGTTTTTCCTATAGAATGCAATCCTTTTCAGCAACAACATTTCCTTTTTTCTTCTTTATTGTTTTGTTCTTGCAACTCTTTAGAAAATCACAAGGTCAATAATTTTGTCCAGGGTACACAGGCTATGTAGTGAGATGATAAAACATTTGAAACGCTTGTCAAAAGGAGCAGTATCTAAAAAAGCTTCTTACTTATAGTTTTTTCTGACACTCAAGGGGAAAAAGCACATCCTTACACAGAATCAGCACTCTGTCACCACAGTTCTGGTGTTGCAAGGTTCTGCGCTCTGCATGCTATGTTGCTACAAGAGCCTAGAAGTTGTCAATGGTAAGAGTGGGCACCAGAAAATTATGCCACCTTACCACACTGGGACATTATGCAGAAACTGTGATGATCCTAGAAAAATTATTCTCATCCACCTTTCTATAGCACCAGAGAAAAGCATTTCTAAAAAACTACACAAAGGAAAATGATACTTTGACAATACAAATATGATCTTTCAATAAGATTTTTCAGGCTCTAGTGGACATGTTGTAAAGTTACCAAACCCACGATTCAATATGGACCTAGAGTCCATAGTGACCCTAAAGCTTTAGGATACTGGAATACTCATCTTGTATTAAAGGAAGTCCAAAGATGATAGGTGTAGCCATCACATGAACAATTTTTCCATGTTTTTTTTTCATTTCCATGTGGTGTGTTGCCCTTTATTTGTTTAGTAATTGTTGTCAAGCCTCAAGCCACACAGGGTTTCCAACAGCACTATAAGCCCCAACAAATGCATGCTCTCTCTAAGTTCTGAATAACAAAACAAATAGATTTCTCATGAGAAACATGAATTCGCATGCTTTTAACAATTGTGTTGCTAGGCAATTTCCAGGACTGTAGACAAAGAAAGGCAACAAGAACAGCTTAGACATCTGTTGTTTTTTCTTTTTTGCAGAGTTTTTGTGCAAGGCATTTATTACAAACTTAATGCATCTACAAAATTGTTTGACAATCATCATTGGATAATACTTTCACAGCCATGAAACTGAAATCATACATTTAAAACCCAAACTTTCTCAAGAGAAAAAGAGAGAGGACCCAAATAAAGACAATTTGAAATGAAAGCGGAGAGATTACAAAACCCGTTCTTTTTAACCTTGTGTCATCTGTCCCTCCACATATGTTCTGAAAGACTTGTCAGTTTTGGGCTGAGCTCAAGATGTTAATTCTTTGGTGGTTCATGGTGATGTTGCTTACAATAGATCCCTCCCAGGTTCATCAAGTGTGAAAATGACAATTGCTTGTCCTTAAGAAAGGTTCTCACCTCCAGAGTCCCCCAGAGGTGTCCCATATTGTCTATAGTGCTGAGTTACCATATGGAAATATTTACACAACTAGCTATCTAATCACCTATATGGTATTCAATACAATTCAACATATCCCACTGCAATATATCCTTTTGCTAAGTGAACATTGAGCACCTTCTCAACAAAAACGGACTCTGCTCACCTCCAGATTGTGTGTTGGGAATATCCCCTCATTGCTATGGGCTTTAATTAGCTTATATGAAAAGGAGATAGTAGTACAGTAATCTAGCATAATACCAGCCATGACAGCTTACGTCTCTGATTCTCCGTAAGATACATTTGGACCTGCTGTCACTGCATGGGTCCATGTATTTCTACTCACAACTGGAAAGCCATCAGTCTTTTTCTTCACAGGCCTGTTGACATTCTGAGTCTATAAATGTACATTGAATGCAACTTCTTGAGTATTTTCAGATGTCATCCATGGGGTCCTCTTTCTTGTCCTATATGTGTGGCCAAATTATGGATCTCTGAAAGTGGTAACGAAGTTCTGGGCTAACCCAAATATTTGGGATAAATTTGGCTTATTTCCTCTTGGAAGAATGCATATGATACACCTGCTGCCTCCAGGCATGTTGTGATTCTTTGGCATAACTCAGTGAAACAAGTGGACACAATCCTGGACTTTAATTTTAGGCAAAATGTCAGTCACCTTAGACATCACTGAAGTCTCTTTTATATACGTCAGAGATGGTACCCTCATAGTCTTCTGTGCATGTGGATGTATTTCCAAATGCTGGCCTGAATGATTGGTCACAAGACTATGTACAAATTTAATTGTATTTGTATCCATAATAAATTCTTCATATGTCTACAGAAGATGGCTTTTGACACTGCATATATAGGGTGTATAAGAAGGGCCTTGCATGACTGTTTGCTTGGTATGAGCCATTCTGAAAGGGTGTCCTCTTCTTTTCTTTCCCACTGAAGCACTTGGCCTATCCCTGCTTTACTCCTCCCTCAAATTTACCATCACTGACCTGTGCTATATAGAGAACTTATGGCCAAAATTTATGAAGTGAGCTCAGTGCAGTTAGGTGTATATAGACTGAGAGCACCTTGAGGAGAATATTCCCTTTCCTATCATCTGGGTATTTTTTAATCTCTCTGATCTTAACTTCTACACCATTGGAAGATATGGAGCACTGCTGAGGCAGAGAATTTCAACTTCAAACTTGAACCCACCTCTTTTGAGGTATAAAATATTAAAGGGAAGATCATATTAATTATATTGTCATTTGTAGGGGAGGATGGAAACAGGGGGAGGAGGTTAGGATGGCTCGGGTGATAGGGAGAAGTCGGAGGAGAAATTTAGAAAACAGTACTTGATCAATAAAGAAGATGGTAGAATGTAAGTACCTGTAGCCTTTTACAGTATAACATTTCTATAAAAATATGTATGCCTGTAAACAAAAGTGAACTGTGATGTTAATTAAATTTATTCCTAAGCCTTAAAAAAGAATAATAATACATAAGTCCATCAAAATTTAAGAAAGATAAGAACATGATTAAAAAAGAGTTAAAATGGGAGAATGGTTTTCAGCAGCTAATGTAAAAGACACATGGACAAAACCAAGGTGGAGGGTGGAAGCACTGTGGGGAGGGGGGTTTTGCTGGGGTTGTGGGGGAGTGGTGGGGGGAAACTGCAGACAACAATAATTGGGGGGAAAAAAAGACCAGAGGTAGCCCTGTGACCTTAGGAGGCCCTGTGACCAGGGGTGGCTCTGGGATTGGGGGCAGACCTGTGACTGGGGAAAGCTGCACCACTGGTGGCAGCTCTGGGACTGGGGGTGGCCAAGCAACCAGAGGAGGGGGCATTGTAAAGACCCAGAGCTCACACCCATGATTCTAGTTGAGACAAAAAAAAAAAAACTGGAAGTGTGAAAAAACCAGAGTTGGACTCAAAAAGAGAGCATCCCAACAACTGAATCACTGGAAGCTATGAACAACAGGATATCCAAAGGAGACTGCACCACTGAATCTCACAGGTATTCTACCACAGAAGTTCACACCATAAATCCAGGGAGCCAGAGCAGATCAATTTAAGAAGCTGAGGCTGACAAGAAGAGTATCACAAACAATGGGAAGACAAAGAAACAATCCCCAAATGAAAGAAAAGGAAGAAGCACCAGAAAGAATCCTAAATGAAATAGAGGCAACTCAACTATCAGATTTTGAGTTCAAAGCAATGGTAGTCAGGAAGCTCCATGAGCTCTCAATGAGCTACCAGAAACTACGGGGAAGCTATGATGAACTCACTGCAAACTATATCAACATGAAAAAGGAAATAGAAACTATCCACAAGGGCCAAGAGGAAATGAAGAATGTGATTTCTGAACTGAAGAACACAGTAGAATGAATCAAAAGCAGAGTCGATGAAGCAGAAAATCAGTTCAGCGAGTTGGAGGACAAAATAGAAAAAAACACCCAGAAAGAGCAAGAAAAGGAAAAGAGGCTCAGAAAGAATGAAGAAGGATTAAGAGAAATGCAAGACAATTTAAAACGTAATAATATCTGTATAATAGGGATTCCATAGGAGAAGAAGAAGAGCAAGGGATAGAAAACCTATTTGAAAAAGTAATGATGTAAAACTTCCCTAATTTGATGAGAGAAAAAGTCACACAAATCCAGGAAACACAGACAGTTCCAATCAAGAGGAACCCAAAGAGGCCCACTTCAAGACACATCATAATTAAAATGGCAAAATTCCAAGACAAACAGAGAATCTTCAATGCAGCAAGAGAGAAACAGGAAGTTTCATATAAGGGAGCCCTGATTAGGTTAGCATCCGACTTCTCAATGGAAACACTCCAAGCTAAAAGAAAATGGCAAGAAATATTTCAAGTAATGAAAACCAAAGGCCTGCAATGAAGACTACTTTATCCAGCAAGGTTCTCAATTAAAATGGAAGGCCAAATTAACAGTCTACCAGACAAAACAAATCTAAAAGAATACACCTCCTCCTAAGAGCTCTGCAAGAGATCCTAAAGACAATGCTTTAAGACAAGGAAGAAAAACAGTGAGAGAGAGAGAGAGAGAGAGAGAGAGAGAGAGAGAGAGAGAGAGGCACACAGGTATGAAAAAATGACAGATATAGTAGGGGATTTCAGCATCCCAATGTCAAAAAATAGGTCTTCCAAACAAAATATCAACAAAGATATTGTGGAATTGAAAAATGGTCTAGATCAAATGGACTTAACTGATATATAGAGAGCCTTTCACCCCAAATTAGCAAAATTCACATTCTTTTCAAATGCATATGGACCATTTTCAAACATAGACCACATGATTGATGCAAAACAAGACACAACAAACTCATGGAAATAGAAATCATAGAAAGCACTTTCTCCAACCACAAGGGACTGAAACTAGAAACCAACCTCAAGGGAAAAAAAAAAAAAAACCAAAACACTCAAACTCATGCAGATTGACTAGCATGATATTAACAATGAATAGTTCAAAAGTGAGGTTAGGGAAGAAATCAAAAAGTTTCTGGAAACAAATGAAAATGGGCTCACAACAATCCAAAACTCATGGGACACAGTCAAGGCACTCTTGAGAGGGAAGTTCATAGTGATACAGGCCCACATAAAACAGATAGAAACATTTCAAATAAAGAACCTAACCCTATACCCACAAGAATTTAAAGAACAACACAAACACAGCCCAGAGGCAGTAGGAGGGATGAAATAATCAAGATCAGAGAAGGATTAAATGACATCAGAGAGTAAAGGCACAATTCTAAGGATCAATAAATCCAGGAGCTGCCCTGACTGGTGTGGCTCAGTGGATTGAGTGCCAGCTTGTGACCCAAACAGTTCAATTCCTAGTCAGGGCATATGCCTGAGCTGCAGACCAGGTCCCCAGTATTGGGCACATGAGAAGCAACCACATATTGATGTTTCGCTCCCTCCCTTCCCCTCTGTCTAAACATAAATAAGAACAAAATCTTAAAAATAAATAAATAAATAAATAAATAAATAAACAAACAAACAAATAAATCCAGGAGCTGGATTTTAAGACATCTTAATCGACAAGCTTAAGCAGACTCATCAAGAAAAAAAAGAGAGAGCATGCAAATAAACACAATCAGAAATAAGAGGAAAGATTACAACTGATACCATAGAAATACAAAAAAATATATAAAAACTTACTATGAAGAAGTATATGGCAGGAAATTTGAAAACCTAGGTGAAATGAACAAGTTTCTAGAAAAATATAATCTTCCAAAACTGAATGACGAAGAAGCAGAAAGCCTGAACAGGCCAATAACAGCAGATGAAATTGAAGCACTAAAGAAAAAGCTACTGACACACAAAAGTCCTGGACTAGACAGTTTCACAGGAGAATTTTACAAAGAATTTATGGGAGACCTAGCCCCCATCCCCCATGGATTATTCCAAAAAATTCAAGAAGTTGGAAGACTTCCAAACTTTTTTATGAAGCCAGAATCATCCTAATCCCAAAAGCTGATAAAGTAATAACAAAGAAAGAAAACTTCAGGCCAATATCACTGATGAACACAGATGCAAAAATGCTCAACAAAATATTGGCAAACTTCATCCAGCAATATGTTCAAAAGATCATACAACATGACCAAGTGGGACTCATGCCAGGGATGCAAGGTTGGTACAATATTGGCAAATCAATAAAAGTAATACAACACATAAAATAAAGGACAGAAATCACATGATCATATCAATAGATGTGGAAAAAGTATTTGATAAGGTATAGCACCCATTTAAAATAATAAAAAAAACCTTAGCAAAGTGGGAATAGAGGGAGAATTCCTCAACATAATGAAGGTGATATATGACAGACCTACAGCCAACATCATACACAATGGGCAAAAATTTAAGAGCTTCCCCACTAAAACCAGGAAAAGGAAAATGATTCCTGCTTTCACCACTACTACTCAACATAGTATTGAAAGTCCTAGCCACAGCAGACAAGAAAAAGAAATAAATGGCATCCAAATTGGAAAGGATGAAGTAAAACTGTCATTGTTTGCAAATGACATGATAGTGAACAAGGAAAACCCGATAAACTCCACCAAAAACCCACTCAACCTAATAAATGAATTTGGCAAAACAGCAGAATACAAAGTCAATATTCAGAAATCAAAGGCATTTTTGTACACCAACAATGAAATATCAGAGGCAGAAATAAGGAAAATCTCCCATTTGATAGAGCAACAAGAAAAATAAAGTACCAAGGAAGAAATCTAACAAAGGAGGTAAACGACATCTACTCAGAAAACTACACAACATTGTAGAAAGAAAATAAGGAAGACACAAGCAAATGGAAGCACATACCATGTTCATGGACTGGAAGAATTAAGAGCATCAAAATGTCCATACTACCGAAAGTTATTTATAGATTCAATGTAATTTCTCTTAAAGTGCCAATGATATATTTCAAAGACATAGAGCAAACGTTTCAAAAATTTATATGGAACCATATATGACTCCAATTATCTGCAGCAATTTAAAAAAGAAGAAAAGAGTAGGAGGGTTCAAAACACCTTATATCAAAGTACTAAAAGACCACTGTAATCAAAACAGCCTGGTACTGGCATAAGAAGTGACATATAGACCAATGGAATAGAACAGAGAACCCAGAGATAAACCCAAGTCTCTACAGTTAACTAATATTTGACAAAGTGTGAAGAAAAACAAAATGGAGTGGAAATAGCCCCTTCAACAAGTGGTGTTGGGAGATCTGGGCAGCTACATGCCAAAAATGAAACTCGATCACCAACTTACACCATACACAAAAATAAATTCAAAGTGGATAGAAGACTTAAATAGAAGACATGACACCATTAAAGTCCTAGAGGAGAACATAGGCAGGAAAATCTCAGATATTTCATGGAGCAACATTTTTACTGATATGTCCCCTAAAGCAATGGACACAAAGGAAAGAATGAACAAATGGGATCTCATCAAATTAAAAAGTTTCTGCATAGCTAAAGAAAACAGCATTAAAATGAAGAGAGAACCAACTATATGGGGAAACCTATTTGCTAATGGTACCATGGAAAAGTTTTGATCTCCAAAATAAATATATAAAGAACTCACACAACTCTACTCCATGAAGACAAAAAACCCAGTTAAAAAATTGGCAGAAGACTTGAAGAGACACTTCTCTGAGAACAATTACAGGTCTCAGAGACATATGAAAAGATGCTCAACATCACTGGCATTAGAGAGATGCAAAATAAAACCACAATGAGATACTGCTTCACACCGGTCAGAATGGCCTTCATAGACAAACAAATGTTGGAGAGGATGTGGAAAAAAGAGAACCCTGGTGCGCTGTTGGTGGGAATGCATACTGGGGCAGCCACTGTGGGAAAATAGCATTAAATTTTATCAGAAAAATAAGAATGGAACTGCCTTTTGACCAGGCAATTCCACTGCTGGAGTGTATCCCAAATGCCTGGAAATACCAACCCAAAAGAACCTATGCACCCCAATGTTCATTCACCTCAATGCAGCACAATTTACAACAGCCAAATGCTGGAAATAACCTAAGTACCCATCAGTAAATGAGTGGATCATAAAACTGTCATACATTTACGCAATGGAACACTATACAGAAGAGCAAAAGATGGAGATCCAACCCTTTGCAACAGCATACATGGAACTGGAGAGCATTATGCTAAGTGAAAGAAGCCAGGTGGTGAGGGAAAAATACCATATGATCTCACTTTTAAATGAACATAACCAATAAAAGAAAAAAAAACAAACGAAATATACCCAGAGACATTGAAATTAAGACCAAACTAACAGTAGCCAGAGAGGGGGAGGGGACAATGTGGGGAATGGTTTTAAGGAACTACTAGAAAGGACACAGGGAGAAAACCAAGGGAGAGGGTGGAAGCAAGGGAGGGAAGTGGGTTTTGCTGGGATTAGTGGGAGTGATGGAAGAAAAATGCAGATAACCGTAATTGTACAATAGAATAATTTACATAAATAAATAAATAAATAAGGAGACTAAACAAATCAACAATATCAAGAATTATAGTCACATGATCATCAAAAAATTTCAAAAAAAATTCAGCAAAACTCAATATCAATTTATGATTAAACAACATTCAAAAATGAATATACTATAAAAATCTCAAGTTGATACAGGCTATATAGAATAATCCCACAGCGATTATCATACTCAATTGTGGAAAACATAAATCTTCCTTCCTAAGACCAGAAAAAAGAAAAATAAATGTCCACTCTCTACACTCTATTTCAACCTACTGCTACAACTTGTAGCCACAACATACTAAAATCAAACCAAAAAACCATACATTTATTCAACAAATAGTAAAACTGTTGAATAAAGTAAAACTGTTCCTTTTTGCAGGCGATAGCAGAATAGAGAAACCCAGGAGAATAAAAAAATGGATAGAAGTAACGAAAGAAATTTATGAAGTATGAAAATAACACATTAACATGCAGAAATTTATCACATTTGTATACACAAATAACAAAAAATCTGAAGAACCCTGACTAATGTTACTCAGTGGGTTGGGTATCATCTCAAAAACTGAGAGTCACTGATTCACTTCAAAGTCAGGGCAAGTGTCCACAATGCAGGCAAGGTCCCAGGTTGGGTATGTGTGGGAAGCAAGTTATCCATGCTTCTCTCACACATTGATGATTCTTCCCTCTCTTCCTCCCTTTCCTTCTACCTAAAAAATAATAAATAAAATCTAATTTAAAAATCTGGGGAAGAAATAGAGGAAATAATCCCATTTACAGCTGCATAAAAAGGAATTAAATGCTGGGAAACCAATGGAATTAAATATGGGAAAGTACTCTAGAATCATACTTATAAGACAATAAAAAATTTGAAAAGCACACAGAAAAAAAAATCATGTGAATAAATAAGAAAGGTTAAACTATTAAAATGACCATACTTTCCAAAGAAATGTTCAGGCTTAATGCAATTTCTATCAAAATACCAATTTCAGTCTTCTCAAAACCAGAATGAATGATTCTAAAGTTTATATGTAGACAAAAACACTCAAATTTGCCAAAAAATCAAGAAAGTAGAACAGAGTTGGAAAGGTCGCAATCCTAGATCTGAAACCACACCTCAGAGAAATAAATAATAACCACAACAGTATGTTATTGGTGCAAAAAGTTCACGAAGATTAATGAAAATAAATAGAGAGTGCAGAAATAAACCTTCACTTTCATGGACAAGTAATGCATGATGAACGATGTAAAAATATACACTGCAGTAATGACAGTGTCTTCAGCAAGAGGTCTTCAGGTAACAGAACAGACACATGCTCAAAGCAGACCTTAACTATCTCTTAAACAAGATACAAGAATACACTTAAACTTCAGCGAGCCATACACAACTTTCCCAGAATCCCAAATGAGATCAGGCCTGCTCACCACTTTTTGTCTTTAAACTGATGACAGATTTTCCATATCTGTTTATCTTCCAGCTGACACTATCCCCACTCACATTTATGCAATCCAACTAATGATCTCCCTGTTTTCCAACTGATGCCAGCCCCACCTGTCTTATCACAGACCTGCCTCTGTTCTTCTAATGTTTCTCCACACACCTCATTTTTCAAAAGCTCAACACCTGGTATCACAAGTGCTAAAGAATACCACAGCTGCAGCACACCTATTCTGGCTGAAGCCTGACCTCACTCATTGAGACCTTCAGAGAAGATGACCCAGACAAGCACTTTGTAGGTTCTTTCAGTTTTCTAAGACTGGGTCTTATTTCTGGTTTTAGTGCTTTCCAGTTTTCCACCTAGGACAGCCACTGTCTCTTTGGTTACTGGCACCTGGGCCCCACGAATAACCTCTCTGCCCTCTTGAACCTCATAGCTTTCCTCCCATATCTACTAAATACAAAATGACAAAATGTAGCAACTCAAAATTTTTGCCAAAGTCTTCATATATGATACCACTTTGATCCATCACAGAGCCACATCCACATCCCACAGTGCCTTCAAGTACACAACACACACATAAAATTTTTTTGAAGACTAAAGCAGAGCAAACACTTAGTATGCATCTGCATTGGGATTTTCAAATACCGTAACTATTGACATTCTAGGTCAAATATGCTTGCTCTGGGTGGCTATCTGTTGAACCAAACTATGTTCATTCGCATCCTGTCCTCTACTTCTTCCAAAATGCTTGTAGTCCCACAACTTCTAATATAGATATAAAAAAGGAGAAAGAAAAAGGGAGAAAGACAATGAGAGACAAAACAAGAGACTGAAACAAAATAAAATGAGAAAAACAACTAAAGAGTAAATAAAGGTGGCATTATCTTTTAATACATCTTGTGTGTGACTTCTCATTGCATTGGATGTTGTGTGCTGTGGAGGATCTGGTTGGTAACCAACTAGTGTTGACACAAAGACGTTCATATCAGGAGGCAAGGCCTACTAAGAGCCAAATAGGTGGCTGCCCAAGATATAGTCTTATGTCATGCACAAGGCTTGATAGTATAAAAGGATAACATAGAATGTTCTATGAAATAAATATCTTTATTTTCTTACTTTTAACCCCTTTAAGGGGAAGAGTTAAAAATGTGGCCCAGTGCAGCATGCATCTCTCAGGATCACATTGTGGAAATTCAAGCCTAAGCCCTTCTTGTAATTTTGCTATCTCTGGGTTTTGGCATCAAACACATGTAACAATGGCCCACTGATGTTATAGTATGTGAGACTGTTCTGCGTGGTGTGGGCACAGCACCCACTCAGAAGGGCCAATGGAAAGTAAGTTCAGATACAACAGGACCCATGCCCATGGATAGGTTCTCCCATGGGGAATGAGACTTGCATTGTACATAGACTGCTATGAGACTTGCTTTTGCTAAAACTCCCTCACCCTGAATTGAGGTAGCAAGTGCTTACTGTAACTTCCTAAAGTCTGTGCTAAACCTACCAAGTATGGAGTGTGACCAGATTAACCACTTTTCCACATGGTCTGCAACAACCTTCTCTTTGGAGTAAATAGCAAGATTCTTTCCTTTCTTTTCTGTAAAAGGGAACCACCTAACGTGAACTTGAGCATGATAAATGATGGCTGTCCTCAATGTAATGTGCCTAGGAAAGCAATAAATGTTTGTTGAGGAAGGGTGGACATGCTCTCCTCTTGAGAGAACAGCCGGGCCATCCCTTTTCCTCCACAGGACTTGGTAATCCATGTGAATTTGTCTCATGTCACATCCACATTGCAGTGAACACTGCTTGCAGGTGTCCTAATCAGCTGGCACCCAGGAACAGAGACCCCAGGCTCCAAGGAATTATTGTGTACAACATACCAAATTGGTTAGAGGCACGCATCCACTAAGGTAAGGGCTGACGAGATGTAGTGCTCTTCAGTTAGGTCATAGGGTATGTTGGATTTCAGAGGAAAAAGGTTTTCCTCCTAGGTCACCCTCTCTTGTGACCACTTTGCAACTGTACCTTCTTTAGTAAGTAGGAGCCTTGCTCATTCTCCCAAGTATTTGCCACAATATCACAGGCATGGGTCAAACAGTTAAAAGCCACAAGGGCAATCACCACTAGAAGTCACCTGTTACAGGATTAGCTAGCTGGTCAGAACACTAGATTTCCCACCAGCCACAAGCAAAAGTCCATGCAATGAGAGGCACACTGTAAAAACACAAGCCCTTCCCCGTGGCACAACCCCTAAATATGTCTAGGCTTGGGAGAAGGAGCAAAGATTTTCTCCTTAATCAGCTTTGAAAACATCAACTAGTTAAAGGACAATTTATGAGCATCTCAGCAAATTCTTTCTTTTAAGCTACTTTTTGCTGTCCTTTTGATTTTGCCTTTTCCCTCTGTCCACCTGCATAAGGAAAAAGGGATAGTGAATGAGTGTTCAGTTTTGCCCAGTCTCTGAAGGTTGCTTTCCAGAAGAATTTAGTGTTGGTCACAGGTTTTGTATGAGAGCTTTTGACATTTACGAAGCTCCGAAGATGAAAGGCACTTCCTCCCCTTGCCCAAGAAATTGGGTGTTCCCATGTGAGTTGGAACCTTGTGAGGGTGTCTGGATCAATTCCTGAGACTTGCAGGGACCTTATAGGGACCTCCAACAACACTTAATCTAAATTCTGGCTCATCCAGGAAGACCCACATAAAGGTTGGTCACCTAGCACTACGAGCCCACCCTTGAAGTCCTAAATGCAGGGGTAGAACCCAAAACCAATAAGTGGGGTGAGGTACGTGGAAAGTCTGGTACCCCTCTCCCTGACTGTCTTTCACCAACAGTACATTTTGGCCCACCACACTATATTCTTCAATAGCTAACTAGTTAGTGTTCAGCACAGGTGGCGGAATCTGAAAATACAAAATGGATAGTAAAAAGGAGCCTTTTAACAGCAAGAATGGGTTCCGATTCATCTAAAGAGCAGGAAGTTTATCTACAGGTGTTTCAGCAGCTCCACCAGGGAGTGAACAGCATCTCATTCAGCTTTTACAAACTATAAAGGAATGCTACCCTGCTTTTCCTGATGAGGGAACCTAAGATATAAGGGTTTGGGAAGATGCAGGCGATAGGTTAAGATTTTTACAGGACACTGCTGTTTCTATCAGAACTCACAACAGGGGAGGAAGGGTAATTGCAAGCTGCCTCTAAAGGGTTGCATGCTGTGGGAGGGCTCTGCACACAGCGCCCCCCCCCCCCCAGGGGCCGCCACGGAGGAGAATAAATCTACCAAGACAAGATCTACTTGGGGAGGAAATGTGGCTGAAATCTGAAAAGAGAAGGGCCAAGACCCTTTTCCCCAACGTGCTTTTATGAGGTTCCTTTTACTCAGGAATACAGGTAAAGCTCATTAATCATTGTCAGGCATTAATCATTGATCAAACAATAGATAACATACAAAGCATTCTGAGGGCTTATTCTGAGTCAGGGTCTGTCAGCTAAAGGGCTACAAAACTTTAGGAAACAAACTCATTTCCTGCTCAGACACTTATCATTTAATTGAGAACATTCTTAGCAAAGCAGGTTTCACAGGATTTTATATATTCTTTCTTAGGCCTGATCACCTGAGGAACCCACCCTATCCAGCACAGAATTGCACCACCCTCTGTCATTGTTTCAGGCTTAAATCAGGCAGAGTCAGCAAGACAGCCAAGAGATTAGGAGACTTCCCACACACAGAATAAGGACACAGGCTATGTCAGCATAGCTGAGGGGTGAGGGTCCATCCCCTCCTTTTGCTGTAGCTCCCCAAGTCCTTTCTTGGGGCCTCCACGTGATTGTGCCTGTCATAGGTCATTCCCCCCTTGGGGAATCCTACCCATCATTGGCTAACCCATCAAGCATTGGAGACCAGTTATGGATGAAGTAAAAGTAGCAGAAGTGGCACTCCTGCCAGGGAGACAAGCTTTGTCTCCTTAGTGGCTTATATTACAAAGGTTGCTCACTCAGCCTTAGCCATGCAGGGGTTACAGCTCCTGAAACTAGGCAGGGCAGTTCCCAACAGTCCATGTTGTGGCAAGGGCAGACATTGGGCAAAGGAATGCTGCTCTAAATTTGGGGAAAATGGCCAACCTATTCAGGGAAACTTCCGAGGGGGCCCCAACCCCAATGGGAGCTTTCAGAACAGCAATCAATATCAGGGAATGCAGGAAAATGCAGTTTATGACCTTTGTGCAGCCACCTGTGGAAGTGCAGGGCTGGACTTGGTCACCACCAACAACTCATCTTAAAAGAACAGGATCAAGTAATTAAAGCTTCCACTGGTATATGGAGATATTTAGCAGCAGGAATGGTTGGTTTAATCTTAGGGAGATATAGTATTACTACCAAGGGCATTTTTGGTCAGCCAGGGGTCATTGACTCAGACCATCAAGGGAAAATTAAAATCATGCTTAAAGCTTCTGGTTATCATATTTTTCCTGCCCAGATGGCTATTGCCCAGCTGTTCCTACTCCCCTACGTAATCTCAAAGACTCAGAATACAGTGAGGGGAGAGGGAGACTTTGGTAGTACAGACAATCAGTTTTTTTTGGGCAGAATCAATTAAATTAAATAAACCAATCTTACAAATAAAGATAAAGGGTAAGACCTTTCAGGGCCTCATAGATATCGGAGCTGAAATCTTCATTATCTCAAACCAGTTTTGGCCTCCTGAATAGTCTCTAACAGAGAGCAGAATGCCTGTAACAGGTGTTGGAGGACTTTCTCAACCACAAGTCAGTGTATGGTCTCTTAAATATTACAGACCAGAAGGACAGACAGGGAGAACTTGACCATATATCCTGCCTATGCCCCTTAATATTTGGAGCCACGATCTCCGCAGTCAGTGGGGGATGCAAATCTCTCTGATGCATTTTCCCTAATGGCCACTGCTCTTATAACTCCCCTACCAATTTTCTGGCTCTCCAATATGCTGGCATGGGTTGACCAGTGGCCACTTAAAGGAGAGTGACTTGAATAGAGCTGCCTTTTAATTAAACAATTAGAAGCAGATCATATTGAACCCCCTAACAGCCCTCAGAATATGCCTATTTTTTGTTGTACCAAAGAAATGTGGCAAATGGAAGCTTATTCATGATCTAAGAAAAATTAATGAATCCCTCCAACCTATGGGCCCCCTACAACCAGGAGTCCCCAATCCAGCTTGCATTCCAAAGAATTGGCCACTTTTGGTTATTGAACTAAAAGATTGTTTTATCACAATCCCTTTAGCAGAAAAGCATCAGGACACTTTGCATTTTTCCTCCCATTCATTAACAATTCTCAGACTTTACAGTGGTTTCAATGGAGAGTTTTGCCTCAGGGAATGCTTAACAGCCCAACTATCTGCCAGCATTTCATTCATACAGCCATTCAGCCAGTAAGACATCAGTTTCCTAATTCAATTATTTTTCATAATATGGATGACAGCTCCTTCACAAGATATTTTAGCAAAAACTGCTTCCTTTCTTAAAAATTCTGTAGCCTCTGCTAGACTAGTAATTGCTCCGGAAAAAATCCAGCATTCAGAACCTTGGAAATATTTAGGCTATATTCTTTTTAATAGCTCACCTTGGCCTCCAGTCCTTCAAATTTATCCACCCAAGGATTTAACTCTTACTTGCCTCCAACAACTTCTGGGAGCAATCACATGGGTGCAACCCAGCCTTGGAATACCTACCCACCAATTAACTTATTTATTTAATGCCTTTAAAGGGGACCCGGATCTTAATTAACCCAGAAAAGTGTCCTCAGAGGTCCTACAAGAATTAAATGTAATAAATCAACATACTCAGCCATGACAACTAACTAGAATGAATTCACATTTTCCTCTCCAGCATTTCTGTTTCTCTACCTTAAGCACCATGACACATCTTATAAGACAGCTATTACCCCACTTATCTATAATAGAGTGGCTTTTTCTGTCTCATCAACCACAACATACTATTACCATCTATATAACTGCATTGTTCCATCTTATCATAAAAGGACATGAGCAAACACAGCAGTTATTTGCATATGATCCTGCCTTTATTCACATCCCCTTAACTCATCTATTTACAACAATTGGCAGCTTAATCTTTAGAATTTCAGTGTGCCATAGCTGATTTTGTAGGAGGGCTAGAAATTAACCTGCCCTTAGATAAATTGCTTCAAAACATTCCATTCCTCCAAATAAGGCTAGCAGAAAAATTCAGGCCAACACCAATAACTGGGGCAAGAACTGTGTTTCTTGATGGGTCCAGAAAAACCAGATGGGCTGCCATTACCTTGCAAGAGGAAAAAACTTGAGAAGTTTTGTGTCCTCAGGACATTCCTCTATTCAAAGGGCTGAGCTTTTCACTGAAATCATGTTCTTGTGGCAATGGCCCCAGGAACTTAGTCTGTGACTAAGGATATACTTTTTATACTATTCTTCATCTAGATTAGGCATTAATTACGACTTCTATTGACCCCCATCTACTTAACCTATTTTTGACCCTACGGTTCCTCCTTGACAAGCAAGAACACCCTTTCTTCTTTACTCATATTTGATCCCATTCAGGCCTGCCTGGCCAGCTAGTGGATGGTAACAACAAGGCAGGTGCCTTAGTTAGTGCCCTCACTGCATTCCAGGGAGCAGCAACTTCTCATCAGTTTTTTTCATCAAAATAGTCAGGCACTCGGAAAACAATTTAATATTCCTCACTCCCAAGCTAAGCAAATTATTGAAGAGGGCACTGATTGCCAAGCCCTTAGGAAATCACCCCCATCTACAGGAGTTAATCCCTCAGGACTAAGTTCTCAAATAATTTGGCAAAAAGATGTCACTCATTACTCTCCCTTTGGAAAATCCAAATACATTCATATTTCTTTTGATATTTACTCTGGTGCCCTACATGCATCTGCTTTTCACAAGAGAATCTGCTAAAAATATACAGGCCCATTGGCTTGAGGCCTTTAGTCATTTAGGACAGCCTGAGCAAATTAAAATGGATAATGGCCCTGGATACCTTGCCCATTCTATTCAGCTTTTTCTTCAGCATTGGAATATCCAACATAAGACAGGAATACCTTACAATCCAACTGGTCAGGCAATTGTAGAAGGGCTCATCCTACTTTTAAAAATCTTCAAAAACAAAAAAGGGGGAGCCATGAGTCCTCCCCCCCAAAATTTGATTATGTTAACCATGTTTACATATAATTTGCTAAATTGTGATGAATCACTTTGTACTCTGATTAAGAAGAATTTTCAGAAGAAAGAGCCACAGTCATCTCATCCTCAGGTTTTATATAGAGATCCCCTGGGAGATGGCTCTTGGCAGGGCCCTGTACATCTCTTAGCATGGGGAAGATGTTATGTGTGTGTTTCTGTCCCTACAGGCCTTGTCTGGCTACCAGCCAAAAGAGTAAAGCCTTACCATGAGCAAGATAGATGCCAAAGCTCTGCTACCAGGAGGTGAGAACTGATCAACTAGCAGGCCAGATGACTGAGCGGACCCTGAAATACCAGAAGGAAAACAGACATCCACACTGTCACTCATGGGCCTGGGTCCACCAACAGAGGAGGATGGGGCCCACCCCAAAGACAGGGGCCAAGGCTCAAGTGCCTCCTTCAGAAGGCAAGAACCCCTCAGTGCCCCCATAATTTTCCTTTTAAGCATATCCACACCACACAGGGGGACATCAAGGCTCTTAATGCTGAAGCAAAGGCCTTATTGAACAAAAAGTGTTCCATACCCTCCACAATAATCTACAATGACTGAACCCTAAAAAGTGGTTCAATGGACTGAATTTATGATTTTGGATCATGGCATCCTTTGGATGCCTCTTTGTCTTAATCCTTATTTGTGCTTTATGATGTATATGGAGGTGGTTTGCTCTAAATTGCATTTGGGAACAGCAAATAGTAGATTTCACAGGATTAACAACTACAATTGCATTCACAAAGAAAAAAAAAGCAGGAGAAATGATGCTGGGAACTGCCCTGCCTGGTTTCAGAAGCTGTAACCCATGGCCAAGGCTGAATGAGAAACCTTGGGACCCTAAGACACCGAGGACATAAAGCTTATTTCCCTGGCAGGAGCACCACCTATGCCCACTCTACTTCACCCCACCTGGCCCCCAGTGCATGATCAGTTAGCCAATGATGGGTAAGATTCCTCAAGGGAAGAATGACCTAAGACAGACATGCTCATGAGGGCGCCCTCAGGGAAGGATTTGGGGTACTATAGAAAAAGGGGGTGATGGACCCTCACCCCTTGGCTTTGACATAGCCTGAGTCCCCATTCTGTCTGCAAGAAGTCTCCTAATCTCTTGGCTGCCTTACTACCCTTGTTCAACCTCAGCCTGAACCAATGCTGGAGGTGGGTGTGACCCTGTGCTGGAAAGTGCAGGTTCCCTGGGGCAATCAAGCCTAAGAAAGGAAGCATAAAATCTTGTGAAACCAGCTTTGCTAATACCCTCAGTGTAAACAATAAGGGATTTAAATGAAATGAGATTGTTTCCCCAAAGTCTTATGGCCATTTAGCAATCTGACCCTGACTCAAAATGAGCCCTCATAGTTCTTTGAATGTTATCTATTTGATCATTACTGCCTGACAATGATTGGTAGGCTTAATCTGAGAATGTGGTTCTTTGGAGCCACTGGTTGCTTACTGATTATAATATGGTCTGTGTACTTTGACACATTTGCAAATTATTTTCCCAGGGTCATGTGAGAGATCAGCAAGTAGCAAGCTTTGCAGGATCTTTAGCAGTCCTAACTAAAAACTAGGTGGGGGGTGGAAATATAGGAGATCATTCTGCATGGCATGGGCACAGATCCCACTCAGAATGGCCAGTGGAAAGTGAGGTCCAATACACAGGACCCACGTCCATGAATAGGTTCTCCCATGGGGAATCAGACCTGCATTATACCTAGACTGCTATGAGACTTGCCTTTACTAAAACTCCCTCACCCTGAATTGAGGCAGCAAATGCTTACTGTTTACTTCCTAAACTCTCTGCAAAACCCCCGCAGTATGGAGTGTGACCAGATCAACCACTTTCCCCTTGGTCTGCAACATCCTTCTCTTTGAAGTGATTAGCAACATTGTTTCCTTTGTTTTCTGTAGAAGGGAACCACCTAAAGCAAACCTGAGCATGGTAAATGAGGACTGTCCTTAATATAATGTGCCTAGAAAAGCAATAAAAGCTTGTCCAGGAAGGGTCGCCACACTCTCCTCCTAAGAGAGTGGCTAAGCCATGCCTTTTCCTCCATAGGACTCAATAGTCCATGTGAACTTGTTTTTGTCTCATTCATAATTCCATGGACCCCACAAGCCAGGGTCCACATCATTGTAAGTGTTTTGTTATATTTCTCTAGGAAATAGTTTCTTGCGTCATCTCCTCTGTGCAGCTATGGTTACTCAGGAGGGTCAGGATGACATGTGCATTATGCAGGAAACTAAATGAATCAGAAATCAAAGGTCTAACTGCAGTCTCCCTCCTTATAGATAGGACCCTGGCTTCACTATTGAGAAGTCATGGGGAGGGCTGTGTTGGAAATCTTTGTTTATTTATGCAGGTGTTTTAATTGAGCAGGTGAAAGCCCTGAGTGGTTTACAGGTAAGTTTTTTTAAAGAAAAATCCCCATGGAATAGAATGATAAAGAAGTTACTTCACTTCTTTGGTGACCAAACAATACAGATGTTAGAACTCTGGTAACCAGGCACCACCTTTCTGAGACTGTCCCTTTTTTACTTACTCGAGTGAAGAGAGAGTAGGATGTTTCCCATCATCTCCAGAATTTCTTAGACTTTGGCATTTGAAAATCCTATACTAAAACTGTTTCACTCACTATAGACAGTGGCTCTAACCTCTTTTTTAAGGTCAGTCAGCAGTATGGAGCCTCAGGTCAGTTATGGCAGCCCAGAGCAGACCAATCAAGATAACACCATGACTGTGATCCCATGTGGGAATGTTTCCAGTCCATGCCATTTCTCCTCCTCCTGTGAGTGTTGGAGTGGATGAAACTGCAAGTAATTGTTCACAGATTTTTTTAA
>PVKU01010306.1:0-53295 GCA_004027475.1 Anoura caudifer
GGGCGGGACAGCCCGGTCGCTGGGAAGTGACGCTGTATGTGGGGGCGGGGTCGGTCTGGATGAATCGTTGTTGGACTTCCAAACAGTTTGATTTTCTGAGATCTGGTTGTTTTCTTGTTTCTAAATCTTTGTTGTCCTTAATTTGGTTGTGAGAAGAGACACAGTGCGTCTGCCTATGCCTCCATCTTGGCCGGAAGCCAAAGCAAGGCAATTTTTATCTGTTTTAGAATCTTTGGAGACTTTTGAGAATAAGACATTTTGAGCTTGCTACTTTTTATTAGTATTTTTTTAAATACAATATAGTAATTTTTATAATGGACTCCAAACAACAAAGTTTGCCAAACATCTCTTTTATATCAAGGAATTAGAAAAGTAGAGAAGGGAAGAAATAAAGCACAACAATTCTTAATATTTCTCTTGAATGTGGTAAGAACTTAAAATATACTTTGCAAAACAAATGATATCTACTTTTCAGAAACAGGACAGAATCTGCACGAAGTATGATCAATAGGCTTGGAAGTTTTACTCTGTGATGCTGACTCCTTGAAATTTCCTTAATTCTATACATATAAATCATCTAAGAGTATTGAAATTAAATATAATTTGAAATTAATGATGTGAAGAATTTATTTCAATTATCATTTAATCAAACCACTTTTATAATTTAGCCGTTCACCTTGGCTTCTCAGAAACTAATGAAAGAAATGGCTTCCCAAATGGCTGAGGGGACTGACTTTGGTATCCAATGTCTACCACATGACAACCTCTATAGTCTGGGACATGTCACTTCACTTCCCTGGGCCTAGGTCCTCATCTGAAAAGAGGAAAAATATGACCTACAGCATAAATTATGTTCATCTACATGGCAAATACTTTTCAAGTGCTCACAAGAAGCAAGTCACATAGATACTAGAAATTCAGTTAAAAATAGGATAGGGTCCCAATCCTTATGAACTTACACTTTGGTGGAACAGGAAAATAAGAAAGCAGACAAATAATTACATATCATCATGACCACATCTGATATTCTGACTGTGATCCCACTTCTGACCACCACCAAAGATTCTGCACTCGATTCTAGCACAGAAAGAGAGGGGGATTCCTACTCCACCTCAAAATTCTCCAATACCAGTTCCAATAAACTCGAAATTCTCTTACCATTCAACTCAATTCAGACACCATCTACCCTGAGATAGCACCAGATTCCACAGGTTAAGGGTTGAGCCCTACAAGGCTGCCCATCCCTCTTCAGATGCCAATCACAAGTCCAGGTTGTCACCTGTGCTGCCAGTCACCAACTATGGATTGGAGGTTACAACAACCCCCTCCTCGGGTTCAACTGATTTGCTAGAGTGGCGCACAAAACTTAGAGAAACACTTTACCTACTAGATCACTGGTTTATTATAAAAGGATATAACTCAGGAACAGCCAGTTGGAAGAGATGCACAGGGCAAGGCACTGGGGGAGGACACAGAACACCCATGCCCTCTTAGGTACGCCACTCGTCCGCCATCTCCACATGCTCACCAACCCAGAAGCTCTCCAAACCACATACATCCTCCTGGGTTTTTATGGAGGCTTCATATAATAAGCATAACTGATCAAATCTTTGGCCACTAGCAAGTAATTCAACCTCCAGCCCCTTCCACCTCCCCAGAGGTCAAGGGGGTGGGAATGAAAGTTCCAACCTTCTAATCACCCATTGGTTCTCCTGCCAACAAGCCCTCATCCTTCAGTGGGGTCCAAATGTCACCCATAAATATAACAAAACTTTTAACACTCATCACTTAGGAAATTCCAAGCTCAATGGGGATTAAAACCAAATATATACATTTTTATTATAAATCACAATATCACACCACTATCCAGGATACACATATGGGTAAATACAGGGCATGATAAGCAGGGTCCTCTCTATAGAATGATTAGTGTTGCAGTAAAGATGACAACAAAATGGGGCCAGAGGCCACAAAGCACTTGGTACATAAAAAAACATTCAACACATAGTAGGTTTTATTGTTGCATTGCTTCAGGACAAGATAAGGAGAAAATTCTGGAATATAAGTAGGTGGGATTTGAAATTTAAAGGAGTAGCAGGCTAGATAATTTCAAAAATTCCCCTGTAAGATACCTAGGAAAACTAAGTTCAATGTAACAGCCAGCATTTCTAACGCATAGCTGAGTTATTAAAAAAAAAAAAAAAGAAAGAATGAAAAATTAGGGGAAATTCCCAAGGGCCAAGTCTAAAAAGCAAGCAGTAGCCCGTGGCTGTAGGCTGACACCCTGGAAAGGGCCGTGGGGAGGCGTGATTCCCACTCTCCGTTATCTAAAGGCTTGGGTTTTAATGGCTGCCTGGGGACAGGAAACAAGGCCTTGAACTTGCAAAAAGGTAAGGATTTGAAACTGAAGTCCCCCATAAATTGCTCACCCTTGATGAAAAGAAGGCTAGAAAAAGTCTGCCCACCAGCAAAGAGGAAACACACCCAGGGTGTTTGAAAGGAAAAATCTCCCCTGAGACTCCTAAGGACAGGCCTTGCCTTCATGCATTTGGGATTAAAATTCAGTCTGTGATCGGCTTTGGAAACTTCAACACAAGCAATGAACATGTGAGGTTCAGGCAGACATGCCTTCAGAATCCACAAGTACACAACATGGTGGAACACAAACCAAAAGGAGTAAAAGGCAGCAGAAATAAGAAATCAGGCTCTCCAGGACTCCAGCTACTGGAAATACCATTTATAGGATACAAAATTGGAATGCACAAAAAAAGCCTATAGTGACCCATAAGTAAAAATTGTGAGGAGATTACACTGGTGATGGGGTAAAACACACAGACAAATTGATGGGAAATAAAAATCAAACTGAAAAAATTGTCAGGGGCGGGTCACTATAAAATTGTATTGGAGTTGTCTGGAGGATCCCTGAAATTTAGACCCATGCCCCAAACTGTCTCCCACAGGATGAAATTTATAGATTGCAAATTTTAAAAAGGTTCAGGACTGAAAACAAACTGTTGGGATAGTCGCTTCCTTGGTAAAATGAAGTATCCTGTGCTTTTAATACAGTATAATAGGATGCCCAAGGAGATCTAAGGCTTTCGTTAGAAGTATTTTATTTATAAATGAAACAGCTATTCGTGTTACAATTTTGATCAAGGATAATTTTTACAAAGAGTCTCTCTTAGGAAATTAGCGTCAAAATCAGCATATTGCTATCTGAGGTACATGTAAAGTCGAGGGTTGATTGGGAACGTCCAAAAGAACCAGTTATTAAAAAAATGGGTGTGTGTAAGTAGGGGCACAGCCATGTTGTTCTCTACTTAACATCTGCTTAGAAAGTGGTCTTACATATCTGCTCCCTGGCGGGTCTGAGCAGAGGAACGGGAGCGAGGGAGAAGAGGCGGCAACAGGAGAGAAGGGCAGGAATGGAGTCGGCACTTGTGCAACCTTGCATGAACATGACTTTTCTGCGCGTCTGGCGGAACCACAGAAGTCCCTGGGCTGGAGTCACCTAACCCAGCCAGCACCCAAGGCAGCCATTCACCAGGCAAGTGGTCCGGCAGCCAGGGGAGGTCGAGGGAAGAGGCTGGTTTGCCACCAGAGATCCAACATGAGGGGACGTGGCAGTGGGGAGTTCCGCCAGAGAGCCACCGTTCGCACCCTGCAAGGAAGGCCTCGTTTGCCATCAGCGTTACCAGAAAAGCAGCGAGGAGAAGACTGCAATTACGCAGAGAAGAGAACAGGTGTTTGTCCCTCCCCGTCAGCCTTTCCTCCATGCTCTAGACAGAAAACAGAAGAAGAGCACATGTCTGACAGGAACTGCGGGAGAGTTTTCAATCAGGTATGAAATTGTTTAACTGGACAAGGCTGCTTTAATAACAGACAGTGACCAGAAAGTTTAAAATTATGGGATCTGCACAAGGTGTTGTTAGGAGGCTAAAAAATAGAAATTGGCATAGAATTATTAAAAGCAGTTTATACCCAATTTATTCTGCATCTCAGTGTTGCAGTTAACTATGTAAAACACGGACAGAACAATACAGTTCTCAGTTTTCAGTCCCTCCCTTGAATGGTAGACCTGCATGAAAGAAGCAAATTTTACTTGTCAATGGAAGTTTACATCTATCTAGAGAGATGGGGTAATTGGGCATAAAACGTTAATGAAAAATACTTCACATAGTGACAAGTGATACTGGCTGACTGAGCTGCAGAGATGATGAGCTGAGAGAAGGAAAAGTACTGTGAGCTATGCGGTGAAGTTCATGGACAACATAGGACCGAAGCTGTTCCTGGAGAGATGGATATAATCAGTATTGATAAAGAACTGTAGAGAGGATTTTGCAGGAGGAAGGTATAGCATGAGCAAAGGTTAAAAATTCCAAGCACCACGGTCTACCTAGCTGCTATAGGATTGTGTGAGAGGGCAATTTGAAAAAAGAGTTCCAGGTCAGATTTCAGAAGCTCTGACGTATCAACCAAAAGAATTTGCATTTGATTAGATAGGCAACAAAAAGCCATTAGAGGTTTTGCACCAAGGCTGTCGACAAGATTATCAGAGGAAGACATAGAAAGAAACATTTACAAAAAGAAAATATTTATTCTCCAAGAAGGCAAGAAAGTCAGATTTCTAAAGAATGAGCTGGCCCAAGTATTTAAATCTGAAAACGGCAAAATTGCCCAGGTTACCAAGCTTACATTAGTCTGTCTGTGAAGTAAAAAACAGTAGCTTTCTCACATGGCTTCTGTATTCAAACAGTCACAATGTGTCTTCAGATGCCAGCTTGGCAAACAATCAAGTAGCAAATGGTTGACAGGGAAGACTCAAGTTTTTACAGTGGCAGCGACCAAACTCCATCAAGGCGACCTTGTTATTTTCAGTTTATGTCAGAATGACACGTTTTCTCTGACTGTCATGAAGGAAGCCCTTAGTCATATTGGAAGGAGGACAAAGGGTCACTTCTTGGTTCTACATGATCAAAGCAGAATTTGTGGCCAACGAACTTGACACTGGTGTGCACGATGGGTTGCTGAGATGAGTAGAATAATGCTGCGTGGGTCTGAGCCACGCGTGTTTTCCAGCTTCAGGGAGAAGAAACCGAGCTAAAGGACACATTAATAACATCTCACACAACGTGACTAGGCCACGGCACGCAATTGATCGTGCAGCTTTCGGCCCCACTTTGCAGCCCTTCTGATTACCTGCTGAACCATTTACTTCTCCTTCAGTAACTCCCAGTGAATTAATCCAAGTGTGGGTGTGTTTCAAAGTTACTCTCAAGAAGACAAATGATGTGAGCCTCACAAGCAGCGCCCAGAACTCAATTATTGTCAATTAGGCCGCGCTGATCTCAGGAAGAGTCTCCCTGCAAGACCCCTGATGCCTCCCTGGCCCTGTCAGTGTTACTGTTGGACATCTGCCTCCTTCCTTGCTTGTTCCAAAATATGTGACTTATCTCATTTTAGTATATTGCGGAGCCTTCCCCCTTGCACCTGGACCTGCAATTGGTGCCCTGCTACTGCATTTTTCATCTGGCCACAGAACGAGCTACGTGAAGTTACACATATGTCTCAGGAGTTATCGTACTGAGTCAGACATTAAGGGATTTCCGTTATTTCTGCTACCTGGCTCTATCTGTTTCTGTGATGATGAAAGAAAAGCTCTTTCTCAAACCTTGACTGTATTTGTTTGGTCTGTACTACACAATGGGCTTTCTTGTTACCTAGTAATTACTAAGCACAGAAAGCATGACACTTCTGTATAATGTAATTCATAAAGCCGAGAATTATTTCCATATATGTTCAAAGCGCAAAATTCAGACCTTCTCTAGTCTTCATTTCAGTCACAGGATGAATTTTTAAACAGAATATTGAGCGGGATTTTTCTGTTATCCTGATATTCCTATTAATTTAGTTACTCTTTGTGCTGGGTAACAAGCGTGGGGCCACACACCAAAACATGCACTGAACCCCCTAACTTTGCGGTCACAGCTGTGTCTGTGACACATGCATAAAGCCGCATCAAGGCAGGGAGAGCTGGCATTGGAGGCAGGAAGGGAACAGAGAGGTTAAATTTTAAATGTTTTGAACTTGGGAGTAGAAAAGCTATCAAAATGCTCTGGATAAAATTATTTTTGTTGATATTTTCTTATGTTTTTATGATTCTTTGAAATTATAATAAATATGGTTATGTCACAAGTAACATCTGAATAGGATTGAGAATACTTCAAAGATGTTTTGCTCAACAAGTGCCCTGTCAATAATTTAACTAAAAAACTAACTTGTAAATTAATACAATGTAAATTAAAGTACAAATAAAACTGCCCCCTTAAAAGTAATTTTTGAGAGCAAAGCTTGTCCTTTGAATTTCTGTCTTTTCCCACTGGTGGCAATTTTCACCTAAGCTGGTTTTCTGGCATTTTATTGAAAAGCATCGGGTTGTCTAACCGGGTGTCTAACACTAGGGCAGAGGGACCCCCCCACTCACATTGGACGCTGGAACGGGAAGCTCAAAGCTGCCCACTAAGGCCTTTGTTGTGCATGGTGGTGAAACACATACAACATAAAAGTGAACATTTTAGCCATTTTGAAGTGTACGGTTCAGCAACGTCAGGTACATTCCCACTGCTCTGCAACAATCTCAACTGAAACTTGAGATTTACCCTTTAAACAAGGACTCCCCATTCCCCCCCCCCCCCCCCCCCCCGCCCCTGGCATTTACTTACACCCCCTGAGAAACTGCGTCATTTTCCTCAGCGCCGACGGATCACCCCCACCAGTTTTCTGCTCTGGGAGTTAGTCATCAGCTTTGTCACCATCCGTGCCCTGTGTGTCTGTGCCCCTCTCACACTCATCTCCATTCCTTTCCTCACCATCACTCTCCTCCTCTTCCCATTCCTAATCCTTTGCAGGGCTCTTTCTCCTTAGCATTCCCATTGGCTGGTGTAGCTCTCCTCCTTCTCCCAAAATTTCTTGTAGATTGATTCACAACCAGCCCTTCAACCCGGGTGGAAGACTTTCCTGAAGGCTGTGTTAGCTGCAATAGCAGGAGTAGCAGGAGTGTGGACAGCTCTGACAAGTCTTACATTGAAGAAATCAATGTAATTTTGTCTAAACTAGCACTTTCCAAATAATTTGCCTATGTACCTCTTAACATGGTGGTTAAGAACACAGGTTTTTTGGATTCACTAAGCTCTAGACTCCAGAACCAACTGCTCCTTTAGAAGCTACATCAAGTTAACTCACCCTCTCTTGGCCTTGGTTTCCACATCTGTGCAATAATAGGTTAAATAACATCTACGCTGCAAGGTTATTGTGAAGATTAAGCTACATAATTATGAAAGTATCTGACATATAGTAGATGCTTAGTGGTCAGCTGTGCTATAGTTATAGACCCTAAACCAGCAAAAAGTGCACAACACGATGTACTTGTAACTCATATTTCCTGTTTTCCTGGGCCAAACTAGAGCAATTAAGACTTGAGCCTCAATTCTAGGAGCATTTATTTATGCATCTATTTATTTACTTAATTATCCTCACCCAAGGACATGCTTATTGGTTTGAAAGAGAGCGAGAGAAACGGAGAGATGGAGAGGGAGCAAGAGCAAGAGAAACATCAATGTGAGACAAACATCGATTGGCTGCCTCTCAAATGTTCCCTGACCAGAAACCTAGGTATGTGCCCTGACCAGGAATCGAACCCACAACATTTCAGTTTACAGGACAACACTCCAACCTACTGAGGCACATGGGTCAGAACCCAAGAGGAGGGGTTGGCATTTAAATCCCAACCTCCCATCTCTAGTACTGTTACAGGGACTCTTAGGGCCTACTATCACCTGTCAAACAAATTGAAATTCTACATTGTGTTTAAAATTAATCACTTTGTTTTTCATAAATACAATTCACAAGCAGAAACAGTCTTTAATTATATTTCTAATATTAAGAGTAGTTGCACCATCATTTATACTGAGTCAGCTCCTTACAACTAAATCAATGTTATCTTTGAGAATTAATTACCACCAAGGTTTATGGATCAAATTACATGCCTGCCTCTAACACCACTTAAACTTCAGGTTGATCAACAGCCTCTACAATAAATATTCCTTTAAATGTGTTGTAGTTTCTTATAGCATATTCCAGTCTCAAGGAAACAAGTCAATAATCCTTGAAAATATTAAAATAAAAATTTTCTTATTACAAGAAATCACTTTGCCTTTAGCAAAAACAAAACAGGATAACAAAAAGGGAGGAGGGGAGGGAGGAAGAGAATCCTGTCAATTTAACTCTATGAGGACATGAATACAGAAGTATAGATATAACCTAAATATGATACATAGTAAGAGCAAAAAAGATCAAGAAAAACTAAGAGAAGCTGAGGAAATGTTCAAGATTAAAGACTAAAAGAGACTTGACAATTTAACACAAAACATGAGCATAAATTAGATCTTGAGCCGGAAAAGCTATGAAGGACATTATTGAGACAATTGAAAAAAATGTTAATATGGGTTGTGTATAAAATAACAGAATTGTGTCATTGTTAAACTTCTTGATTTTGATTAATGTGCCATGGTTATGTAATATTTTTATACCTAGGAAATGCTGATGTAACTATTTAGCTTAAGAAAGGCAAAATGTGTGCAACTTACTCTCAAATGGTTGAGGAAAAACAGAGAGAGGAGGAAAGAGAGGGGGGAGATTAAGCAAATGAGGCAAAAGTGAAGAGTAAAGGCTATATAGGAGTCCCTTAAACTATTTTTGCAACTTTTTAAAGAAGATTTTATGGATCTGGAGAAAGGGGAAGGGAAGGAGAGAAGGAGAGAAACATCAACGTGTGGTTGCCTCTCATGTGTACCCAGGCATGCACCCTGACTAAGAATCAAACCAGCAACCCTTTGCTTTGCAGGCCCATGCGCAATCCACTGAGCTGTAACAGCCAGGGCTATTCTTGCAACTTTTCTAGTTTGAAATTTATTAAAATAAAAAGTTGCCTAAAATTCACAAAAAGATATAAACACACATAATAGCTATCTCAGAGCCTATCTTCTTCCCACAAACAGCTGTGCCTCATGACACCTTGTGCTGGGCATCTACCACTTGCCCCTCCAGAGCCACCCTCCATCCAAGTCCTTGTCCAGGTTTAATCTCTGGGAGACTGATTTCCAGGGACTCTGTCGATGTGCCCTCCGGTCTTCATGCCCAGTCCTGGCAACCTCTACCTCTCTCTTCTGCCCCTTTAGGCTCAGAAGTGACAAGTTTCCCACTGTTAGGAGCCCTGGCTACTTCACCATCAGGTGGTGTTTTCCCACACAGGTGCAAATTGTTTCTTCCTGAACCTGTCCTGAGCTCCCCGATTTGCACATGCCATCAGCATCCTCGGGCACCCTGACACATTCTTGTTGTCCCGAAGGTTCTTATTAAACAACCAGTTGAAAATCAGCTTTAGATAAATTTAGATAATTTCTAGATAAATTCAAATTTTAAATATACAGGATTCCTAATTTTATGCTTTCACACACCTAAGTTCCTTTCCTTTCTGTGTATGGGCAGCTCTAAGTTCTTCAGCTGCTGATAGTGTCAGTTAATCGCTGCACCATTTCTAAGTGGCCTAACTCTACTGCTCCTTCCAAAAAGGGGCTCACACTCCTGCTGGCCAGGCTCTTGGCCCCCATTCCTGCTCCTGCCCTCCCAGCCCTATAGGGTAGGCCCTGGTACTTCCCTGGATGCTAGTGCTATGCAATTTAGCTCAATATTCCAGAAATACAAAGATGGCTGAAGCATGGGTCATGCTTTCTAATTGCACACAATGCAAAGCCAGAATGCAATTGAATACTGTTAATTAAAATGCACTGGGACACCCCCAGTTGAAACCTGAATTACTGAGACACCTTTTTCCAGCACTCGCTCACCTGACCTCACAGTTAGGAGCTCAATCCTTCCTGAGTGTCTTCCCGCTGTATCTGAGCAGAACCCACCTCACGATGCCCAGGAGCACAATCTTTGGTCTCTTCTGCTCTGACCTCCACGTGTCCATGTGCCATGTGTTGATGACAATGACATTTGTAAGATCACCATGCCACTGAGCCCAGTTAATGTGGCCATCAATTCAATCAAGAGGAATGGTCTTCCCTCTTGATTTCACAATAGTACCTCAGTGAAAATGTCAGTTTTAATGAGAATTTACTAAATGTCCTGGAATGATGGAAGATTACGATTTAACCACCGCGGCTCTCTTCCAGGCTGTCACAGTGTCCTTCATGTCACTGCTTCTGTCCATCATCAGAAGCACCCCAGCCTAAGTCTTTAGTGTTAAATAATTGAGAAATTAACAAATAGATCAAATAAGTCCTCTAAATGATGGGAGTCTAAGCAGCTATTATAATTACACTGAAGACTGATATAAACACTGATAATGTTCACAATGTTTCAAGTGAGTTTATGCACAATGCCTAGTAGTGTTCTGTATATTTGTAGACCCACATACACACATATATGTGCATACACACATACATACACACTCACATATACACACATACACACACTACCGTCAAGTTTGTCAACCTGGGAACTGTTTCCCGGAAGCCTCTTCCTGTTCAGCTCTGGGTTATAGTCCAGCCAAACTGAAGAAATTTTCAGTCAAATGCACTGCCACACACAGACGTACCTGGTAGGTTCCAGCTGCCCTCACTCCTCTTGTTGCCCATCTGTCTGTGCTGCTAGCACAGCTGTCCCCTCTTCCAGAGGAGGCAGCTACACACAGAGATGTCACCAAAGACCCAGACCCAGGCTTGTTGTGGGACGTGGGACATGAGATGTCTCAGATGTCTCCGCAAGCTCCAACTTCTCTGCCCACACCACTTTGGGAGAGCTGGCTAGTGGCTCTTGACTGATCCTCCAACTCCCCCTTCCTGACCTTCACTTCCCAGCCCCCTCTGCAGCTGCGTAAGCTCTGATTCCTGCAATCAAGTCCTTACTCTGTAACATTCACAGCTGCTGCGCTTCCCTGACTGAACCCTGGTACAATGTATGTCCGTGCGTATATAAAGTGCCTTAAAAGGAGAAATCTTTTTCTTTTTGCTTGTGTTTGCTAATTGTCAAAAATGACCATGGATTAACAAAGCTTAAGTGACTAAAGAAAAAAATTATTTATTTACGTGACAACAATTGAGTAACAACCCATTCTTCATCTTGTGTTCAACAGGAGCCCTAGTAGAAATCAATGGGAATCAGCCTGGTTGGCATAAATGTTAAGAACCTTTTCTTCACTGTATGCAGCCATAAGTATTCAATTTATTCCCTGGGAAAACTGAGACATCCTTGAAAATATTACGTTTTTTTAATGAGACAGATTATATATTTTCAGACTTTTGACGACTGTCACATTTCTTTACTCTTTTCTCATCCTAGAAAAATAGATTTATACATGATTTTACAAAGGGCAAGTACGAGTCAATTAAAGAAGTTTTAATAAAAGTTTTACATTTCATGTTTTCTAAAACCATTCCAAATAAAGACCAAAGATATTTGTGATCATATTACAAATACGTTTATTTGGTCAGTCTAGGGAGGGGCAGTAGTTACCAGGATTTTTTTTGTTGTTTGCTCTTGCAGGCAGGCTGGTTTCTTCCATAGACAAAATGGGCACTTGTTTGAAATAATCTATGTAAATATTATAAATTAACTTTATAGATATTTTGGTATAAAAAAGTTTTGGTAAATGATCAGATTAGACAATTCTTCAAAAATAAACATTTTACCAAATTTTCTGTACTGTGTAACATATAATTAAAGAACTGTGGGTATGATGCTATCAAAAAGTAAATAAAGAGAAAAATTGGCCTCCTGGAGTAGAAGGGTAGTAAAAGCACATTATAGCACCCTCATAAATTGCCCTGGGCCAAGGGGTTTCTCCAGATTAACCATTTCTGAGTGTCTGTGATGACACTTCTGGATGAGGTTAACATTTGAGTTCAACTCGGTAGATTACCCTTCCCGATGTCAACAGGCATCATCCACGCCATTGAGGTCCTGAATGGAGCAAAAGGTGGAGGAAAGAGGAATCTGCCCTCTTTTCCATCGCCTTACTTCTTGAGCTGGAACATTTCATCTTACCTTCTCCTGCACATGGACCGGGATTTTTTGTCCCCAGCTTTATTGAGGCATAATTGACAAATAAGAATTGTATATATTCAAGTGTGCAACATGATGTTTTGATACACATATACATTGTGAAATGATTACCTCAGTTACCATTTCATGTGCATGTGGCAAGAACATTTAAGATCTACTCTCAGCAAATTTCAAGTACACAATACAGTATTTCTTACAGTCATCATGCTGTACACTAGATGCACAGAATTTACTCTTCTTTAAAATGCTCTCCTCTCCAACCATCTCCCCATTTCCTCCAGCCTCTGGTAACCACCCTTCTATTCAATGCTTCTATCAGTTCAACTATTTTAGATTCCACATGTAAATGAGATCATGTGGAATTTGTCTTTCTGGTCGGGCTTATTTCACTTAGCATAATGTCCTCCAGATTTTTCCACATTGTTGCAAATGTCAAGATTTCCTTCTTTTTATAAGGCTCAATAATATTCCATTATGTATGCATGACACCTCCTCCATCCATTCATCCACCCAAGGACACTTGAGGTTGTTTCCACATCTTGGTTCTTCAGACTAATGCTGCGAAGAACAGGGGAAGGCAAGTATCTCTTCGAGATACTGATTTCGTTTCAGACTGGGATTTACACCATCAGCTCCCCTGGTTCTCAGGCAGGCCTTTTGGACTCGGACTGAATTACACCACCAGCTCTCCTGGGTCTCCAGTTTGTGGGCAACTGATCATGGGACTACTCAGCCTCCATAACTGTGTAAGCCAATTCATTGTATCTTTATACAGTTTCTCTGGAGAACCCCAATACAAACAATACAGAAAATTAAAAGACAATAGACCAATGTTTTGCAAATTTGAAAGGCAAATTGCCCAAATCAGAATTCTATACCCAGCCAAATTATTCAATAGGCAAAGTATAGGAAAAAAAAATACATTTTCAGATGTGCAAGGTATCTCAGTGATTGTTTTCCCTTACAGGGGTGTCCAACCTTTTCACATCTCTGGGCCACACTGGAAGAAGAGTTGTCTTGGGCCACACATTAAATACACAAACACTAATGAAACTTAAAAAACCTCATAATGTTTTAAGTAAATTTACAATTTGTGTTGGGCTGCAGTCATAGCCATCCTGGACCGCGAGTTAGGACACCCCTGCCTGTTCTCTTCTTCAGCAGCAATGGGCATGACAAATTTTACCTGGGCCCATGTGAAGAATATGTTAAGACTATCCCAGCCTTGCCCTGGGCCAGTATCACTCAAGTTGGTTGGAGAGTCATCCTGTAACCAAAACGTTGTAGGTTTGATTCCTGGTCAGGGCACATGCCTGGGCTGCAGGTTCAATCTCCAGTCCAGGTATGTGCAGGCAACCAATAGACGTTTCTCTCTCATGTCGATGTTTCTCTCCCTCCCTTCCTCTCCCTCTAAAAAGCAATGAAAAAAATGTCCTCCGGTGAGGATTAAAAAAAAAAAAATCCCAAACTCCACTGCAGCTAGATAGTCCCTATGACTAAGCATGGAGCCAAATGAATGGTAATTCATGATACTCCCCCAAAGTTGTATTAAAAGCTGTGAGCAGGACCTTCCTTCCATTTCTCCCTCCCTGCTAGCTGGGAAGCAGACATGATAAATGGAAGCAGAATAACACTCTTGTACCATTGGCAGAAGCCATTTACAGGAAATGACGAAGGAGCAGGTAAGGAGACTGAGAATAGCGGAACCCTCAAATCAGACCTGACAATCCGCCCCCATCCACGAGAGAGAGAAATAAGCTTCTATCTTCAAGTCATCACTGCTTTGGATTTCTGTCACTTGTACTCAATTCTCATGCCTGGTAATCTTACCTAATATACAAGAAGGTTTTCTTTCCAGGTTAAATAATTCTATAAATATGAACATAGTATTGATATAAAACACAGTATTTGTTTATTATATGTTTTAAATCCTCTGAATACAACTGTTTATTTTTTGGTCTTGATGTGTAAATTCAGAAATAAACATTAAAATTGACACTATTACGGTGGCTTTAACATATTTCTGGAAGATTCTGCTATATGTAAACTTCTGTCTGGTATATAACATCTACATGTATTTAGGTAGATTACTAACACAAAATTGTTTAAAAATATTACTTTGTCCCATTTTAAACTTTGACTCTTGATTTTACTTTTTCTAATATTAATTTTATTTCTTTTGGGTTTTTTTTTCTTCTATGTCTTTCCCCCATTTTTGATCTTCCTTCTTCCTTATACACTTTGCTAAGGTATTGCAGTATTTATTTCAGAGAGTTCTGAAGGCCAATTCTTTCAAGGGATGCTAGGCCTGCCTAGAAAATCGTTTCATCCATTCTCATAGTATACATTTAGAAATACATTGGGATTATTCTGCTGTTGGTGAGGGGCATTTATTTGACTTACTATGCTAAACTTCTATGTCAACAATTTAATTTTCTTTGTGTGTGTGTATATATTAAAGATTTTGTTTTTTAGAAAGAGGGGAAGGGAGGGAGAAAGAGAGGGAGAGAACTATTGATGTGCAAGAGATACATCAATTGGTTGCCTCTCACACACCCCAACCAGGGATCTGGCCCAAAACCCAAGCATGTGCCCTAACTGGGAATCGAACCGGCAACCCTTTGGTTCACAGGTTGGCACTCAATCCACTGAGCCACACCAGCCAGGGCCAATTTAATTTTTTACTGTCTTTTCTTTTCTAATTTATTTATCAGATTTCTAATGGTATCCTTCTGATCTTCAACTTGTTTCTTAGGCCTAAATCTGTTTTTAAATGAAATTCAAGCGTTTTATCATTTCATTTTTGAAGTTCACCTCAAAATTCATGACCTTAATAAGTTATTGCACAGAATGAAGCATTTGAGGGAAATGTGATCCTTGGGATACAGTTTGTAGAGTCCTAGTTATCAAGTATCCTACCCTAAACATTCCCAAACTGTATATGACTGCTAGAATAATTCAGACACATCATCTGAAGAACTTAAACATTTATTGAGATGTTTATTTAGTAACAGCAACATGGTTTCTCAAGAAAAAGATGAGTTGAACTCCCCCCAAATGAAGCAACTTTCTATTATTTCAGGCAACAGCCCAATCTACAATCTTTAATAAATGTCAAGATACATAAAATACTCAAAAGAAAGACATCCAAATTATCTTAAAATTATAACATTTTAAGGTAAAAAAGCAGTTTAAGGATAGTAACCCCTGCATATCACAGTATACCAAGATGCCTTCTGCAGCTTTACAACCATTCTACTCAAACTATTAATGTATTTATGCAAAATGCTTGTAAAAAAAATGGAAACACCTGCAACCTTTACCAGTTTTTTATTTTAGAAACAGGTGCAAACCGTCTCCTTCATAGATCTTCTGTTAGAGAACCCCATCAAAAACCACTGGTCTGGCTCAAATAATGAATATGATATACGTATGTTTTGCTAAATTTCAAAAGAATGACATAGTCTACAGCTATACTATAAGCCCTGAATTATTTTTCCACAACATTCCAATGTTCCCTGAAGAGATTTATACAAAGGCTGAAAATAGCTATTTTCCATCATAGTCAAAGTCGATTTACTTTTACACAACACACACTGTTGAGTTCTGTTCAGCTTTTACGAGGAGTTGCTAGTGCGAAGGGGTGAACAGGCTCACATGTTCAGACTGTATACATACGGACACATAATCAAAGGCTCCGTATCGGTTAAGTTTCACATCAACATGTCTGACCACAGATCCTCTGAACAGCACTCACAATGTTAGTAGTTACAGAAATTTTCATTTCCTACCTTTTCAAAGGCTCTCTTTTGTTTGAAAACTGGGTTTATAGAAAATTCTAAAGAAATAACCCCACTAGACATTTGGAATTATTGTTAGATGAGGTAACAATATATATTTTACATTTAAAAGTTAAGTTTGACATTGATTTATAATCAACTTTAAATTCCCTATTCCAATATGTTATTCCATGTTCTCAAAATCCTATACTTGCTAAATAGTTGAATTAACATCATATTCATTTTTAGTTTTAAAAAAAGAACACCTTCTTGTACCACCTTTTAGACTTGTCTTACGTTTATCTAACTTTATAACTTAGTTTTTAAAACCCAGTTTCATGTTCAATGAATTAAGAAACAATAAACATCAGAACAGTTTGGCCAGAATTTAATAGGCAAAAAAAGGGTTGCTTTGGCAGTGTATAAAAAAAAAACTCATTATCTGTTTTCATTAAAAATTAAAAGGCAATTGCTTTAAGACACATGAAATTACATTTAATAAATGCATAACTGACCCCACACCTGACATAATTGCTCCTCTACTTTTCTTCTCCATTTACTCTAAGGAGCCAAAAAAAGTTATTTTAAAAAACAAAAAGATCAGTGGTCTTTCTAAAAATACCTTAAAGAAGTTCTGACTACTACCTAAGGCACTTACTACCACAATATAAACTTCTGAAGAAGATGACACTGAATACTTTTCTTGAATTTATTCATAACAGTTTAACTGAAAGTATATCTACTGAGGAATCAATAGATGCAATTTACTGTTTACGCTACCATTCAGGGCAGGGCAGTGATTTCCACACCTCGCTTCCTATCAGTATCATCTTGGAAAACTGATGCAGTAAGTCCCCGCTCCCCTTCAAACCTAATGAGCCCATCCCCTCCACCGTAACCTCTCCTGTGATTCTACATGGTTAGTCTTAGCATAATCCAACATTTGGGACGACTAAAAGGACCAGGTTAAAGGAAGATAGCTGTCATCGTGCTTCCACAGGTCCTCACAGGTCCTACCTCATAAACTGGAATCCAGTCCAAAAAAAAAAAAAAAGTTGAGTCCTTAGCACTATATGATTGAGTGAGTAGTGTGACTGGGAAACAACTCTAGTAGTAACGCATCAGGGAGGGGAGCCTTGCTGCCCCCCTCCGTGAAAGCCCGCTCCCTTCCTGACCCTGGAGGGCCTCTGGCACAGACCTAGAGGAAGACAGAGGCACAGGGTGGGGGCCCACAGCTCAGTAAGTGACTTTCTCCACACCGTTTCTCTCCATCTCGGTTTTCCCACTCTCATTCCATCTTTTTCAACTCTGCCTTTTGCCATTCTCACTCTTATCCCCTTCTCTTTCCTCACTCTTCTCACTTCCTCTCCTTTCCTTCTTTTTTTTGACCATTCACTTATATCATTCTCTTCTCTGCATTCTCTTCCTCACATAATATAAGCGCAATAACACTGGAGCTATAATGCATATCAGAGAACACTGAGCCTAAGGACACAGCACGATCTGTACAGGAGACAACAGGGCAAACAGACCTTCCACAGCAGCGCCGATGTGACCTGACAAAGGCCTTGCAGAATGTCTTCAAGCCCGTTATCTAGATGAGTCTCATAACTTCCTAACTCATGACCTCTGGGTCTCAGGAGGTCGGAAGGGCACACTGATTATTTAACAACCCAAGGCACAGAGAGGTTAATGATATGCCCGGGGTCCCTAACCAGGAAGAGTATGCGGATTCAGCTCACAGTCTGATTTTCTTTCCTTTACACCAGTAACGTCAGACTGAATGGAAGATGAGAGCAACAGTAAGCTATAATATTATTTCAGGCTCTAAAGTATGGAAAGATAACTGGGTTTACTACCTAATACATTCTGAACTATTCTTCACAGGGAAAACAAAAAGTGTATTATACTTTCTTAAAATGTAAATCACAATATACATTTCTACAAGTTTTCCAAGTTCTTTTAAGATGACTACTCCATGCAAATAAAGTTTTACTGCATTTCAGTCATTCCACTTTGGTAATACTGTAGCCCAGAGAGAGTTCTGAGGTCAGAATTGTTCTAACACATAGACTCAAAGAATATATGATGTAATTTATATAAACTGCATAGATATATACTGTTTTATGAAAAGAAATGTAATATTCTCTAAGTTGTTCTATAATTCAACCTCATTAACACTGACTGCTACATTTCTCATAAATTCTCAAGGAAAAAAGTTACCTTATCTAAATTCAGAAAACTCCTCTTTTTTTTTTTTTTTTTAAATTAACTTTCTGTGATATCCTAAATTTCAGGTAAAAAATAGTCCTTAAGTGCAAAATCTTCACCATAACCCTACTTGTAGTAAAATGCCCAATTAGGCCAGATCTGAATAAACCAGATGAAGAATCTTCCAAATGATCGACAACATGTGGAGTGTGCGACAGTGTGAGTCACAACACGTGTGAGATCACAGGGTACAGTCCAGTTGGGTTAAGCTATGACTGCACTTTAGAGTCCCAACCCATCATACTGCAGTCAACAGGGCTGAGATTCTCTGTTCAGTGAGGAACTCAAATCTAAGGAGCTTGCGTAGGAGATAAATTTCTCTTATCAACAACCCCAAGTACTTCCTCTAATATTTCAGAATCACAATTATAATCCACTAACTGTGCCAAGAATTGTAATATTCTAATTTCAACCTTCAAGTTGGCGAAATGATTTCCAGTGGTTCCAAAACTAGCTGACATTGAAATCAGCTGAGATGCTTATTAAAAATAGAATCATAATGTAACTTATTTTTGCACCTTGCTTCTAACAGTGGAGACAATCAGGGTAGTTTGCTTAGGGACTAGAGAGTCATGTAATATGGAGGAGGAATGATGTCACCGTAGTTAACAAAGTGTTAGTGGCAATGAAATAACATGCTGTCTGGGATTTTCTTTTCATCTGGAAAATCAGCACCACTTCTCTCTACTTTTGTGTAATTTTTACAATCTCCTCTTAATAAGAAATGTCTGTAGATCTCACCCTAGACACAGGGGATCAGAGTCCTCAAAAGTGAAGCCCAGGAATCCATTCTCAACAAGCTCCACACACCCACCCCCAAGCGTCTAATACAGCCTGGCGGGCAATGGTCTTATTTGGGGGCCATTAAAAACAGCCTTCTATATACCCTCCAAATGTACATTAGATAGTGGTCGAGAACACTATGAGAAGTAATATTTTCATATTTTCAACACTAAAAAAATAGCTGTCGTAAGTGATATTCAAAAAAGAAAAGACATTCGCACTGACCCAATCAAAACCACTTTTTCTGTAGTCAGAGGTAATGATTTTCTTAATCAAAATCACCCACAAATGCTGTCTAATTTATTTAAAGTAAGGCTCTCTATATATGTATGCTTCTTCAAAAATAACTTGCAAAGTTACTTTGAGGTAGAAGAAAAAAAGTTTAAACGAGCACTTTTTCCTGTTCGATTGTAACTAAAATTGCTGTTCACAGGAAGTATACAGCTACACATTTTGGTCTGTCACATTTTCCACCATCATGTATGTGTATTACTTAGGTTTTCACACTATTATCAGCATTTTTTTCTTCCAGAATGCCCAGTAAAGCTGAAAATTTTCATTTAAAGTCATAAAAATTTTCCCAAAATTTATGTTTAACAACCTTAGATCCAAGTTTGGCAAAACAGTTCTAGCATACACAAATGAAAATACTACATTTCACAAGTATACAGACAGAGACTAAAATGCCACAATTTTCACTGTTTTCCTTCTTTCTTATACAAGTCCATTTTATACGTGCAGTTTACTTGTAATGTAAAAATAATTTTAAATATGATTGTCACAAAAAGATTTGAAAACAGAGATGAAATCTAAAGGCACACTATAGATTGTCAATGATTACATCACATTTCTTTAGAAACAGAACCTTTTCTGCTCCTGTAAACGTTTTCTCACACATTTAAAGTGAGGTTAGTGCTGACACGGAATTATTGCTATACTCACAGTTTGAGTGTTCCCACTGGGTATGAGGTACATCTCCATCCACACACCCTACTGTTCTCGCTCCGAGAATAAGAGTCAACCAGAGTCTGTAGGCTACAACCAGGCAATATTTCTCATCAGTACTAGAATGACAGCGAGTAACATTATAAAACATCAGAGATGAAAAAATGTCTTCTTGTTGGAGTCCAAGACTTTAATTTATTCTTCATTAAATGAATATATTGCTTATTTAACGTCAAGAAAAAAATTATTTTGCAGATGAATAATTCCTTCCCAAATATTTCATCCAAGACTATTCCTTCACACGTATCCTCTAATATTTTGTGGTTTAATTCATTCAATTTCATGATCTCCAAGAATCACCTTTCCTTTGGTGGTCTATCATAACGAGCTTGTATGCTTTTGGTTAACTGTTTAATAAATATTTTGTAAAGTTTTCCACAGTACGTATGCACTGTCTTTTGCAATTCCAGTTCTAAAGGTTTTAATAAGGAACGGATGTGATCATCTTCAAAAGAACACTAGAGAAAGACAATAAAAGACAAATACATATAAATATGTGATTAATTTCAAATAACTTCAATCAATTTAATATTGTCAACTTTCACTTAAAGTCTCACAAAAAGCATATGCTCAACAAATATTTTCAGTGAATTAAATACAACTATGGTCTCACATTTTAGAGGAAGGAAGTAATGGTGAAGCACTGAGGTACCAGGGAAAGCTTTTCACAGACAAGATAACAGAAGCAGGGCCTTTCGAGCCAAGGCAAAGCTCTTACATGTTCAAGGACAGAGAATACCCAGAGATACCGACTGCTGTGAGACAACAACCGAAAGCTGAGACTAATAAAAACCCCAAATCACTCTGATACTAGTGTTGAGGCTGAAACAGAAAGGAATAAGATAGTGGCATGGAATGGCAGGAACGCAAATGATAGCACAGTTCTGCATTTCCCAAAGATCCCTGACTGCACAAACGGATCCCAAAGATAAATACACTTGAGAACTGCTAAATATTACACTCTTCATGGGGACTCACACTGGCATGTGAAAAATTCTAAAAAGTAAAACAAAATACATCTGTTGAATGTTGTTTGGTGCACTGGTTCCAAAATATATTTCTAACTAGTCCTTTGTTACTGTAAAAAAAAAATACATACATATATATCTCCATATCCACATCCCAAGGAATATATTTTAGAAAACAATGTGGTAATGGTTAAGTTGTGATTCTAGTATGTTCAGACAGATATATTTTTTAATAAGCATTTGAAACCAGGAAAATTTTCAGTTAGAAAGCTGCATGAAGCTTGCAAATAGAACATTTGATGTAAAAGTTTGAAGTCAGTGAGAAATGCAAGATCCCACCGGAAACTGAGAACCTGCAAGGGCTGAATCTCAGAGGGCTATAAAATGACTTGAGGTTATTTTATCCAAGTTTCACTATCAGACACTGAGGGAGAGGAAATGAAAGCACTACCAAATCACAATTAGTAAGTCTGTAGGAAGCCAAAGCCAATCAAGTGGTAAAGGATGAGCTTATGCTAATTTATTACCTGGATTTTTATCAGTATAGAGATGCCAAAACAGATCCTAAACCTTGGTATCCCTTGAGCTGAGAAAACGGTGACCATTAACTGCATGAAAACCATTACTCTTGGGGTGATTTTTAAAACCCAATCACCTAGAGTGAAGATAAAAATCTAAAGTTGTTTCAAAGACAAAAAGAAAAGAAAAAGAGGGATGAAGCTTAACTAAGAAGAATGTAATAAAAATTTTAACAGTCAGCACCTAGGTATCTGGGAAAAACTACTGAAGGCTGGACTGATTTTAAAAAGGGTGCTGCCTACTGATACATTTCAGGTTCCATGCTAGCCTTACATCAACCTTATGAAATAGGTAATATAATTATCCCCATTTCCAATGAGACAACTAAGACAAGGAGAGAAAATTTTCTCACAAAGCTACTAAGTGGCAAAGCCAGTGTCCACCCCACCTACCTAGCTCCAAAAAGCTGCCAAATCCACCCAAGGAAATGAAACTGTGCCAAGTCAGTTTCCAAAATCCCGTTGAAAGCTGAAGCTCAGTTAACAGTGGGAAAGTGAAAAAGTGCTGTGCTGTACATGGATACGCTATGTAGAATTATATATTTGTTTGGGGTTAAAAGTGGCAGCCAAGTTGAAGGAGGTAACATTTATCAAGGGTATTCCCCTTTACCAAGTGATACTCTCCAGTAACATTTCAATGTGCACAAAAAACATACTTGGACAACTGTGGCTGAGAGGTGGGTAAAAATAAGACCAAATTGTGATCTTTTCTTACTATGCAATGACAATAAAATGAAAACATTATAGAGGTATTTTGGAAGTTAATTCCCAGGAATATGAAGTATTTCAGATTCAGTTCATTCATTTTCATGGGATTTAAATCCCAGTGTTTGTGGTTAAAATTTTTTTCAGCACTGAGACAGTCTTTTGATGATTATTTTCCTAGAATAAAACCAGCACCTCAAGAATTGAGTTCTCTAGTATACCATTTAACAAGTAATTTGACCTTTAGGAAAGAAGCTAAGTCCTGGCTGGTATGGCTCAGCGGGCTGGGCATCATCCCACAAACCAAAGGGTCACTGGTTCAATTCCCAGTCAGGGCACATGCCTGGGTTGTGGGCCAGGTCCCTGGTTGGAGATGTATGAAAGGCCACCAATCAATGTTTCGCTCACACATCGATGTTTCTCTCCCTCTCTTCCTCCCCTCCCGTCTCTCTAAAAATAAATATTTTTAAAAAGATAATAAATAACGAAAATTTCCACGGATATGAATATAGCCTGAAGTCACTGCATTCTTCCACTCACATACTGTGCAATGCCCGCAGCTGTGCACTACATAACTGGCACCTGGGTGTTTTCCTTTCCCCAGAGGTCATACTGCCCTCACCTGAAAGCAAGGCTTCTTTCCATACTGCATGCTGTACCTGACTCATCTTCACCTGCCTGGTACTCATCCTTACAACTCAGTTCAAGTATCAGCTGCTCTGAGAAGCCTCTCTGCAGTTAATCACCCTCCTCCATCACTGACCCAGCACCCAGGGCAGAAACTTGTAGGAAGGTTTGGCTTTGTATATAAGACTCTCAGTTGAAAAGCAGCAAATAAATAGTGAGGCTATGATGACAACAATTAGATAATTCAAGGCATTTTCAAAGAACAGAACATGTTCTTAAAATATGGCAGAACGGCAGTTCAATCCAACAAATGCTGGGTACAACTATATCTAAGAAGGTAGTGTAAGAGGTATACACTCAAGACTCCCTTGCAGAGATAGCTATGCAAATATGAGCAGGGTGTGAAGTGAACCAAAATTAACATAGAAATACCGAGAAATGTAATAATTCAGAAAATACATGAAAGTATCTTATACCATAATAAAATATTATGTTCCCACTTTGAATTTGTAATTTTTAATCTTACTATTTTTATTCACCCAACAACTAATATTTAACAAATATATATGGACTGTAAAAACTGATTTGCTGGCAGACACAGCCATGCACTTAAAATTTAAAAATGATTCACATCCTTTATGATTTATATTGTTCACTGTATTAGATGGCTATGACTAAGTGTCTGCCTGAAACTTGCATAAATACCTTTGTCTGAATGTAATTTTTTTTTAATTATACCTCTCACTGAATTATAGATAAGGGAAGATAAAAAAGCTAACCAAAAGCACCATAAAAGGCTGATTAACTTCATAAATGGGAGTTACTGCAGACCCAAAACAGAAAAAATCATTAATTCAGTATTGAGATCCTTTTAAAAGACTTATTTTTAAAAAAGTCAAGCGTAATTAATTAGCCTAAAACTATTACTCATCTTTTTAAAGGTACATATTTATAAAAGATCAAATAAATTAGCAAGATTTAATTCTTTAATAATGGATTTTTAATGCTCAAAGGAAACAAACTGCATTTTTATAAGAATGCATTTCTTTTGTGTCCTGAAAAGTCTCAGAACCCCTAAAAGTACTTCATTTTTATCACCTTCTGAAAACGCTTGAAAAAGCATCATTTAAATATGATATTGATTTCTGAATCTACATTAAATGAACGTCAACATTAACTTTTCTATTCTTCAATAAGTGTAGCTGTTGTGTCAGTGGGTTACTAGAACACTGTGTGCTAAATACTTTTATCCTCATTCCTATTAATTAGGTTTTTGGTCATTGGAAATTAATTAAAATGAGAATCCAGCCAATAAGGATATCAGCTCTCCTGCCTGGGTTGCGGGGTTGGTCCCCAGACAGGGCACACAAGGCAAGTGATAGATGTTTCTCCTTCACCTTGATGTTTCTCTCCCTTTCTTTCTCCTTCCCTTCCCCTCTCTCTAAACATAAATAAGTAAAATCTTTAAATAAAATCCAGATTAAATGGCAAAAAATGCCACAAAGTTAAAACTGGGAGAAAAACATCATAACAGAAATTGCAGATAAAGGACTGATATCCCTGATACACAAAGAACCTGCAACTGCTGTCAGGGTGGGGGAAGTAATGACCAAAACACCTCCACGGTGATGGCCACATCGCTCTGCAAATATGCTAAATGATCACTGGTTTTACACTTTAAATGGATGGACTTTGTGGTATATACAATATATATCAACCAAGTTATTTTTAAAACACTATAAACAGGTGAAAGAGGTGAAAGAAAATTCACCAAAAAAGATAAAAAATGGCTCTTTAACACATAAAAAGATGTTCACCACACTCATGAGAAATACAAATTAAAACTAAACTCAGATGCCACTTCTTACTCATCTAAAAGGCAAAATTTTAAAAGCCTGATAGTACACTCCACTGAGGCGGCTGTGGAAAACAGGCCTCCTCATAAACGGTTAGTGGGAACGCAAACAACCCCTCTGCAGCGGAAATGGGCATTACCATCAATCCATCAACCTCACGTCCAGAATTTACCCTGAGTCACATCTCCCAACAGTACAAACATACATATGGCACAGCTCTACACTGCTATATCATTTGTAATTCAAATTGTTAGAAAACTAACAAAATATTCAAATATAAGACGAGCTGAATAAACTCTGGTACATAAATGAAATGGAGTATCGTACAGCTATAAAAAATGAGAAAGATATATATAAATGTATGCTTTTCCAGAATATTTTAATTAAAAAAATTAAAGAGCAAAAATATATCAACTGTATGCTACATTTTGTTTAAGAAGAAGGGAATTATAAAACATACTCATATCTGCTCATGTACGTAAGAAGGACAGACCAGAAAACCTATGGATGCGGGGGGAGGGAGGGCAGTGGGGGGAAGGGCAGGGGAAAGCGTGATAGTTCTAAGTAAACCCTTACATAGTTTAACTTTTTGAAGTCTATTACACATATCAAATGAAAGTTAAATCAACAGGGACAGGGAAAAAACACTTAAAACTAAAAGCATACTGAAACAAATGAACCCAAATGTATTCGAAAAGAATAAAATTAACTTCACTGAAAGGGAGGATAAAAGGACTAATTCAAGTAACTTCTGAACACAATTATTGAGTGCGTACCCTCGTCCTGGGGCACAGGAGGGGACGATAAAGGACTGGAAATAATCCTTAACTCTTCTTAGTAGGTTGGTTTTTTGTGAAGTGGGGAGCAGAGATAATGGTTATGAATAGAGCACTTTCAAATGATTTTAGATGTACTGTAGGATTAAGCAAATGAAGAAATGTTTCATGTTAGAAGCCAGGATTCTAACTATAGAAGGAGATAAAACACAAAAACACAAAATAGAAAATGGCAAGGAAGAGCCTTGGGGAACAGAAATAGGCGTACTGGTGTGGGCGCATTATTGTAAGAGTGTGTGTGTTTATACTTCCTAGTTCTGTTACTGAAAGGGCTAAGAAGTAAAGACACCCTTAGAGCAATAAGCATGCCTAGCACCTGAGCTCACAAAAAGGACAAGGCTCCTTTGTCATATAGTTAATTTCAGAGCTACAGTAGAGAGGGCATATCAGGATAAACCTGGAATAATTTGTTGGGACAAGTAATGAATTACTCAAAATAATAATGTGAATTTCTCAAATAATGATGGGAATATGCCAAAAGGGCACAAGAGGTGGTAGCCAAAAAGGGCTCCCCATAGCCAAATTTTGAATATAAATAAAAGGGAATAATGCATTATAAAGTATCAGAAAAAATACATACTGATTTCATACTAATAATGTATAGATCAGTAAATGGTCAAAAAGGGAGTGAGTGCAGAGTGCCAAAGCTGTATGTGGAAGGAGTTGGACAATCACCGATTTGCAACTATCACAGTGAAGACTTGCAACAATGGACTCTAACCCTACTATGGACATTTTCATGAACAGGGTATTTATAGGATTTTAAAGAGTCTCCTCATAAACTGTTTACAAGAGGAAAAATAAATATACGACGGATAAACTGAACATCTTGACTGAGGGATTAAAACCAGTGTCACTGATGAGAGGCAAGCAAACAGAAGTGAGTGTGAATGCGGTATCCTGAGAAGAGCACAAATTCACTTAAATAGTATGCTGGGGACTTCCAGCCAAGATGGAGGCGTAGGTGGGCACAATGTGCCTCCTTGCACAACCAAAATTAAAGACAACAAACATTTAGAAACAAGAAAACAACCAGAATTGATAGAAAAATTTAATTGTACAGGAGTCCTACAACTATTCATCCAGACCAGTAAGAGGGGCGGAGTCACAGCAGGAAAAAGCGCAGGTTGGTGGACCCCGGCACCCAGGCAGCCGCTGGCACATCCCAGGCGCACAGGCAGCGGCTAGCAGACCCCGGGCATGGGGTGGCAACGGCAGACCCAGTGAGGCTACGCAAGGGAGCTGGCTGACCAGGCGGTCCCACATTCGCACACAGATAATCCAGACAAAAACAGGGAACGAGACAGACCTCACAACCCAGGGCCCCAGCGTCAGGAAACAAAACCTAAAAACACCGATTGAAAACACTTATGGGGGTTGAGGTGCCAGGAGAGACTCCCAGCCTCACAGGAGAGTTCGTTGCAGAGACCCACAGGATCCTAGAACGTACACAAGTCCACCCACATGGAAATCAGCACCAGAAGGGCCCAATTTGCTTGGGGGAAGCGGTGGAAGGGAATGGAATCAGACAGAGAGCAGAGCAAGCGCCACTGTTCCCTCTTGGACCCCGCCCCCACACACAGCATCACAACCCAGCCACTGGGCTGCTCCACCCTGGGGAACACCTAAGGCTCCACCCCTCACTACCTAACAGCCTCAACCAAACCAAAAAAAAAAAAAAAAGAAAAAAAAGCTCAAACGGGAGAACAGATCAAAGCCCCAGAGCCAATTCATCTAAGCGACCAAGAGATAGCCAACCTATCAGATGCACAGCTCAAAGCACTATGATCAGGATGCTCACAGAACTGGTTGATTGCAAATTAGATGAACAAACGAAGGCTACAATAAGTGAAATGAAGGAAAATGTACAGGAAACCAATAGTGATGGGAGAAAAACTGAGACTCAAACCAATGGAGTGGACCAGAAGGAAGAGAAACAAACAAACAAACAAACAGAAAAGAATGAAGAAACAAGAATTCAAAAAAATAAGGAGAGGCTTAGGAACCTCCAGGACATCTTTCAACATCCCAACAACCAAATTATAGGGGTACCAGAAGGGGAAGAGGAGGAGCAACAAGTGGAAAACTTACTTGAACAAATAATAAAGGAGAACTTCCCCAAACTGGCAAAGGAAATAGACTTCCAGGAAGTCCAGGAAGCTCAGAGAGACCCAAAGAAGGTGGACCCAAGGAGGAACACACCAAGGCACATCATAATTCCATTAGCCAAGATTAAAGTGAAGGAGAGAATTCTAGAAGCAGCAAAGGATAAGGGGACAGACAGTCACCTACAAAGGAGTTCCCATCAGACTGTCAGCTGATTTCTCCAAAGATACCTTACAGGCAAGAAAGGGCTAGAAAGAAGTATTCCAAGTCATGAAAGGCAAGGACCTATATCCAAGATTGCTCTATCCAGCAAAGCTGTGATTTAGAATGGAAAGGAAGATAAAGCGCTTCTCAGATAAAGTCAAGTTCAAGGAGTTCATCATCACCAAGCCCTTATTTTATGAAATGTTAAAGGAACTTATCTAAGAAAAAGATCAAAAATAGGACAGTAAAAAGACAGCAAACTCACAGTTATTAACAACCATACCTAAAACAAAAGCAAACTAAGCAAACAGCTAGAACAGGAACAGAATCACAGAAATGGAGATCACGTGGAGGTTTACCAGCAGGGGAGTGGGAAGATGGGAAGGGGAGAGAAGGGGAAAAGGTACAGAGAATAAGAGCATAGATGGTAGGTAGAAAATAGACGGGGGGAGGGAATGAAGAGTGTGGCAATGTAGAAGCTAAAGAACTTATGACACATGGACATGAACTAAAGGGGGGAATATGGGCGGGAGGGGGTATGCAGGGTGGAGGGGAATGATGGGAGAGGGGAGTGATGGGGGACAACTGTAATAGCATAATCAATAAAATATATTTAAAAAAAAAAGAAAAAAATAGTATGCTGGCCAGGAGGGTGTACGCTGAACCTAATCATAAGAAAACATCACACGAGCCAAAATGAAGAATATTCTAATAACAGGGGTTAAGGGGCTCTATTCTCCCAAAAATGCCAGTGTCATAAAAGACAAAGAAAGACTGAGAAACTGTTCAAGATCAAAGAGTAAAGCCATGTGGATGGTATTGTATCAATATGACATTTCCTGAGTCTTATATCTGTATTGAGGGTAATAAGAAAATGTCCTCATTTTTAGTGAAGACACACAAGTTATTAGGGGTAAAAACACATGATGTACTCAACTTATAGTCAAATGGTTCAGAAAAAAAATGTATTATAAAGAGAACCAATGATAAAGCAAACGGGGTAAAATGTGAACCACACACCCACTCCCAGCAGTAAAGGATATGGAAATTCTGTGTACCATTCTCACAGATTCTCTGTAAGCTTGCAAATATTTCCACATAAAAACTTTCTAAAAAACGCTTACATTTCTCAGTGCTTCATAAACAGCCCTAAATGCTGGTTGCTTATCATCATGGTAAACACCTCTGTTCCCATGAAGAACAAAGATTCCTTCTTCTTCTGCTTCTAGGCAATTACTTCCATATATACAATGATCTGGCCGATAATTCCATTGACACGGAAAAACAAAAAGGCTTTCTATGTGAAGAGAGACAAAACAATGAAGCAAATAACCACTATAATTCCACAGGATTCATATTTTGCAAAAATTTTAGTTTAAAACTACAGTCCTTACAGAATAAAATTTAAAATAGTACATTAAAATAGGTTCAGCATTTACATTCAAGAAAAGTTTTGTCTTTAACATAGTGATAATTATTTATAAGCCAAAATCAAATAAATGCATTTCTTCATTTTGACTAAATTATCATTTTTCTACACATGCAAAGAATTAAAGAAATTAAATGGGTACCTGGATTATGAAAAAATATGATATTCAGCAGATCCTGATCACCCCATGTGATATTCAGCTTGTATTTTTTGAGCAGTGGCATCAGGATATCTCCCCACCGTAGTCGTACAGGTGTCATGTCGTTCTGTTGGTAAACACAGTGAAAAGGTCCTCAGGCTTCCAGGTTCAAAATGGCAGCATGACGACAGTTCCCCATTCTTTCCTTAGCGATCATTACAGAGCAACAAGAATAAGTACAAACTCCTTTTGTAATGAAATCCAGTGACTCTAATGTAAACCTAAATAAAAGGCTGCCCAGCTGGAGTGGGGAAACAAAAGAATCTATCTGAAGCTACATGGAAAAGTGGTAACACTAATAAAGTTGGGAAAGAAATGTGAAGTAGGAAATGGATAAGTCTTATGACCGTGACCTCATCTTAAAACGCAGAGCTATTTCAGTACGTCTGTCATACGTCTGGACAAAGTGCCTGTCTTTGTCTATGCCATAGAGTTATTGAGGATTAAATCTCTAACTACACAATTAAAAAGTACTTGTAACAGTACCTGACACATGGTACATATGCGGGTAGCTTTTACTATTCTTGCCATGATCACTATTATTCTTAGACTGATCTGCTAATCTTTTTTAACTGGCATTTCAAAGAGATCATTCAAACTGATATTATCAAAAACAGATACAGGCCCTTGGCCAGGTGGCTCAGTTGTTGGTTGTAGCATCATCCCGTACACCAAAGGGTTCCAGGTTCAATCCCTAGTCAGGGCACATACCTAGGTTGTCGGTTCAGTCTCCAGTCAGGGTGCATATGAGAGGTACTTGTACTGATGTTTCTTCCTCACATCAATGTTACTGTTTGTTTCTCTTTCGCTCGCTCGCTCTCTCTCCTCCTCCTCCTCCCTCCCTCCCCTTCCCACTCTCCCCATCTTCCTTTCTCTCTAAAATCAGTAAATATATCCTCAGGTAAGAATTAAAAAAAAAAAGATACTGAATTTCATCGGTTGCCTTTTCAACCTCATAGATTATTTTAAAACACAAATACCTAAGTAAACAACAGCACTGAAAGAGGTCTCTGGATCATATGAATCTGGAGTGTGAAAAGATGGGGTTGAATAGTAAGCTTCTTATACCTCTTTGAATCCCTTAAACTCTTCAGACTTAAGCCAGTATTCCTGAAAGTGCAGTGTTCAGCATGCCAATCAGTGAATTTTTCATGCCCTCTACAAGGCTAAGTATAGAAATTAAGACAAAGGTTTAAACACTTTTATAGCAATTTAACAGAATAATTTTATGTCTATTTAATCTAGTATTTTTCTAGTAACTTATTAATTACATCATTTTTTGGAAAGTATTGGCTCATGACATTGTAAATTTTAAAAAAATGGACATTATTGGTGTGGCTTAGTAAATTGGGAGTTGTCCCATGGACCAAAAGGCTGCCAGTTCCATTCCTGGTCAGGGCACATGCCGAGGCAGGTTGCAGGTTCAGTCCCTGATCAGGGAAAGAACAAGAGGCAACAGATTGATGTTTCTGTGTCACATCGATGTTTCTCTCCCTTTCTTTCTTCCTCCCCCCCTTTCTCTCTAAAATTAAATAAATGTATAAATAAATAATTAACCCTCCTCCACAGTTTGAAAAACATTGTTATAGCTATACTAGGATACATAATAAACTCAATGTGGTGGGTATAAACAATCTATCCTTGAAGAGGCTAGAATTCCTGGGGGGGAAAAACACATTTATACTAAATTTGATCTTATAACCAGAGACATTGAAATTAAGAACAATCTGACAATAACCAGAGGGGAGGGAGGTGGAGTGGACTGTGGGGGTAAGGGTTTTCCGTAACAACTGTAAAGGACACATGGACAAAACCAAGGGGGTGGGTGGAAGCAAGGGAGGGAGGTGGGTTTGGCCGGGGTGGGGGGAAGTGCTGGTGGGGGAAATGCAGACAACTGCAACTGAACAACAATAAAGTAATTTTTTTAAAAAAACAACATGGATAGAATTTTAGGGCATTATGCCAAGTGGAATAAGATAGGAAAAGATAAATATGGTACACTCTCACTTACTTATGAAATCTAAAAATCAAAACAAAATTTTAAAAAACACAAGCTCATCAATACACACAGAAGACTGGTGGCTGCCTGAGGTGGAGGGTAGGAGATGGGCAAAATGGGAGCCAAAGGTACACATTTCCAGTTTTAAAATGAGTAAGTCATGAGGCTGTAATGTACAGCATGGAGACAATATTGAATAATATGGTAGTGCATATTTGAAAGTAGCTAGGAGAACAGAGCTTATCAAGTTCTCATCAGATGAAAAAAATATAACCATGTATGGTGATGACTATTAACTGGGCTTGCCATGGTGATCATTTTGCAATACATACAAATAAAGAAAAAATAAACTGAATTTGATCTGCTATAATTGTATTACCTTTGTGTGAAGTATGTCAGAATGCAGTAATCACAGTAATTATAAAATAATCAAAAGTCCCTCCTCCCCCAAAATCTGGAAAATGACTGCAACTAGTTTGACTTAAGGAAATAAGAAAATACTTTATTGAAAGGATGACTCTGAAAGAAGTCACCGAATAGGTTAACAATGTTCTTAGAATCTGCAAAGGAAAATATGAATTGCACAAGGACAAAGACCAGCAACAGAGTTGACAGGACTGGTGGAACCGCTGTACCATGCCATGTTCAAGTCCTCACTGGGCCCAATCTCTTCAAATGTACACAGACAGACAGACAGATTTATACACACACACACATAAATATATCTATTCAAAGAAAAATCAATTAATACAAGGTCCAATGTAGTCTTGAGGGGGAAAAAAATCAAAGGGGGGAAAAAAACCTTTATGACTGGAAAAAAAAATTCCACTAGAAAAAAACTGGACAGGAAGCAACAAAACTCATATTATTTGCTGATGAAGTAACCTAGAATATCCAAGACAACCAAAGAAAATGAGAAATGAGTTTAGTGTAAAGCCATTATATATATAAAAGGAGTTCAAGTCAACAGAATTAGAAAAACAATCAAGTACAGAAAGAGTTCAAGGTTATGGACAAAGAGCTGTTCATAAAGGAGGAAAAAGGAATGGCTAAAACTTGTATTAAAAGATTTTTATACTGGCAGCAGTCAGAAAAATACAAATTAAAATGAGATATTTTTCAGCCATATAACTTCATGTTCATACTAGTACACACGAACAATAAAACCAAATTATCCATTCTCCACAATACCATACATACATTAAAAATGTGATAGACTATGTGTACTGACAAAAAGCAATCAATTATGTATTCACTAAGGAAAAAAAAAAAGCAAGGTAAAGATATATAAAAGGACCCTATATATACGTGCTAATGTACATGTGTATGACTTGCAAATTCAATTTTTTAAAAGGTCTGGACACTATGGTACATAGCAAAGTTTATGTCATTTGGGCAAAGAAAGGAAACTGGGGAGTGGTGTGTAATGGGGGAACTCTACATACAATGCAATGGTTTTTTAAGTTTACATACTATGAATTATATAAATTTTTGTAAGTATGATTTTAGTTTCATAATTTTAAAAAAACACAGGGGTTTGGGAGTTGTGAGTACACAAAAGAATTTATTCATGTTATTATTTATTATTGTATTATTTTCTATTTGAACAGCTTTTACCCACCCCATACATAATTCTAATTTACTAATTTTAGCAAACCTACTACCAAAATGCAAAAGTATTATACTACGATCAATTAGTTTCATTTTTAGAATTATGTGTCTTTTAAAAACATTCAGGCTCATTATCATTACCAGTCTACTTTATAAATATAAAAATGACAGGCAGTTGTTCACATTATGTTCCAACAATGCTAGAAACAAACTCATCAATTCCCAAACGTTAGCTACCCCACTCATCTCTGAAAATTCTATCCCCTTTGGTAAGATACTCATTGATATTCTGTTCTCATAAGGTATAATATATGTAAACCAATAAAAGTTCTCTGTCACATACATCTTTCAAACACGTAAAAGCAGCCTCCATGTCCACCCCATGGTAAATGTTCTCTTTCTCAAAGTTTTCAATAATTTACTAAAGTCCTGGTTTCTAGAACTTTCACCTGTCTTTTGCCATGATTATCTACTGCGTTGCCACTTTATGCCAGGCTCCATACTAAATATTGAGAATATAAAGTTGAACAAAAGTCACCTCCTATTCTCAACAGGTAGAGAAAAATTACTCTGCAAAGTGATGTATGGCAGGACATGAACAGGTCCAGTAAATATACAAGTAGAGGATTCCCAAGATGCCTTATTTATATTCTCTGTTTTTTCTCAATAGAAAAAAGTTAAGAAATATCCTAACAGGGATTCAATACTGCACATACAATAACAAAATACAAAGCAACAGTTTAACCACTGTTATAACACCATCTATCAGGCATTATGATGAAAGAATAAAAAAAGAGAACTTTTACTACTTTTTAAAATTTATTTTAGAGAGGGGGAAGGGAGGCGGGGGGGAACATCAATGTGAGAAATATTTACTGACTGCCCCTCATACGCACCCCAACCAGGGACTGAACCCACAACCCAGGCATGTGCCCTGACTGGGAATAGAACCTAAGACCTTTTGGTCCACAGGACAACAGTCCAACCAACTGAGCCACACTGGCTGGGGCAGAATCTTTACTACTTTTAATATATAAATAACTATAATACATCAGGTTAGAACTGAATAGTCATGAATAGTACAAACTGGGAGATAGCAAAGCAGTAAAAATTTAAAACATGGCCATTATTCTAAATGAGTAGCCTTACAACTCTTCATGTGGTAAGAACTATGGGACAATATTCATGGATCTTTATGAAACAGTTTGGAAATTTATTACAAGTAATTCAGTTATATCACTAGAGCTCTAAAATTTAAAATCTGTGGCAGAAATTGTAAAATTAGAAAAAAACAAAGCAATGTTTGCTACAGATATAGCCTGGAAAGCAATCAGGAAAACAAAGAAAGATTATGAAAAAGGAGTTAAAAACTCAACAAATTTCATGAAAGCATCTCAGAACTCATAATTGTAATAACATTTGAAAACAAAGCCGATATGCGTTGTTCCCAGTGAACAGGAAGAAGGCTGTGTGGAACATAAGAGACAGTAGGTGAAGCAAACTGTACCTACTGAAGTAATGTACAGTCATGCCTCTCAGTTTTCTTCAGTAAGTCATTAACGCACAGAAGAAAGCAAAATTGAAAGTTTAGAAATTATTTTAAGTTCCATATCTACATCTCCAGATGGTTTAGAATATGCCACAGACAAAAAGAGAAAAGGGGAGAAACTATTAAAATATTTAAGAATGACATTTAAATAAGTAAAAAGTTAGTAAAAATAATCACAGATTTTAACTACATAGCTGCATTGAGAAATTTTTTAAAAATTGAATAATGGTGTTACACTATATTATCTCTAAGGTTGTTTGCAACACTAAGTTTCTCATAATTCTGTGAATTTCAAATGAAGGGTTACTGAGAAGTCACATTATTCCTTAGCAGATAATCTTATAGCACCATCTTCTGGTATACTATTACTGTGCACAGAAAAGGGGGAAAAAATTCAGTTTTACACCTTATTTAGTAATTTACAGTACGTGAAATTTCAAAACTCAAGATATATTAACAAGTTGGGTAACTGAAGAAAGATGTTCACTATTAAGCAAGAACACAGATTACACCAGCCTCGTTAATGCATTCAATTGTGGGAGACAAAGGTAAAATGAAATCAAGTTTTCAGAAAGGTTTGGAAAATGGAAAGCTTTATTAAAAAAAAAAAAAAAAAGGTTTAGATTTACTAGGTCTGCAGAAGATAAGAGTGATGGGAACAAACGGTCTGTCCTAAGACTGAAATGTCAGGGTGTGGTGGTGATGGGGACGAACATAACCGCTGCCTACACCAGAGCGGAACAACTCTAAACGAGGCAAGATTTAAATCACACACGTAAAAAGGAGGAAGAACAACGTACATTCTATTCCACCAGAAGCCATAAGAAAACTGACATATATGTATACAAACATACACATGAGGTCTGTCCAGAAGGTATGCAGCCATGTAATATGAAAAATAAAGACATTTATTGAAGAAGATACAAGATACAAGAAACACTGTACACAGGACAATGATACCTCAGTCCCCTTCGAAGTAAGCACCTTGGGGCCTCACACTGTTCTAATCACCATATCAGCTGTACCCTCATATTTTCCTGAATATCTTCAATGGTCTGAACTCTCTTCCCTTTCAAAGATGATTTTAGTTTTGGAAAAGCCCAAAGTCACAGGGCACCACATGTGGGCTGTAGGGGGTGCTGAGTCACCTGAGAGATTTCATGTTTCGCCAAAATACTCTGCACAAGATGTGATGCATTAGCAGAATGCATTGTTGTGATGAAGCTGCCAGTCACCAGTTGCCCATAGCTGCAGCCTTCTGAATCATCCGAATAGTTTCCGAAGAGAAATGTTCAAGCTTAACGCAAATTTGATGCAGGTCTTGCTCTACACACTCAGTTACTTTGAATATGATGGCCACACAGTACACATGCTCATTCAAATAGTGTCTACCGCCCCCACTGACTAATACAGTGAAGTCGTCATTGATCATGTATGTGCATTCCAGTCCACTCCCCTTGACTGCCAGGTTATATCGATGTCACACAATATATTAACAATGGCTGGACTTTTTCTGGACAGACCTTGTATACATGCTTATCATGTAAGACATAATATCTCTTAATGTTTACTTTAGTCCTAACTAGAAGCAAAGGGAGAAAGGATAAGTCTATATGGGTGTTTCAGAAGTCACTGATTTTAGCTAACATTGGAGTGCTTAACTATATGACATGCTCTGTCCATTTACTATATGTTAGTCACTGTGCTAATTCATCCTCACAAACACTTATGACATAGGTACTGTTACCTTATCATCCTCATTTCACAGATGAGAAAACTAAAGCCCACACACATTCAAAACTTACCCAAGGTCCTAGAGTTTGAACCAAGCCAGCAGGATCCAGCCTTATGCTCTTAACAACTCTTCGTGTTCCCACACGATGTATCATACTTTAGACTCAAGTCCATGGCCGCATTAACCACAAAATGACAACTACTGCCTGGAATAACCATCTAGGAAGATGATATTCACTACAGTGTATTATTTTATTTCATTGTAATGCTATCTGGCTTGAGCTACTCTAATGCTCTTGTAAACAAAATACTAAGCACTCACATTTCTTCAAATATTTTACATAAATGGAAAAATTCTGAACAGTTCAAACTAGTTTTTAATAAAGCAAAATTAAATCAGAAACCAACGTGGAGGGAAAATAATGTTAACCAACTACCTCCATCAGTGACTTACCTTGAAGTACTTCCTTCTCATTCTAGTCATGTTCATTAACATAACTCCAGAGTTTACTCCAGTTTTTCCGTAGTATGGATGTCTGGCAAAGCGGTTATACCATCCTATTCGAGGCTCTTCGTGTTCTGGTGCCATTGCAGCAATTTGTGTGGAATTAAATTTCTTTAGTAAAGACCAAATGTCATCAACAGGCCGTAAAAATAGGATATCAGTGTCGACATACAATAGCGAGTCAACTTCTTTCAGGATTAACTATGAGGAGAGATATTTGAATCATTAACTATAATTCTATTTATTTAATATAAAATATAAAAGAGGCTTTAATTACAAAGAAATACCTAAGAGATAAGCTAATTTACATCAACTTTTTTAAAGTAATTTTTCCTCAATCTGTCATTTTTACAGCATATATGTATTACGTTAATCTTTATATTCACTTTTAGAGAAGAAAAGCTATAAAAACAAATCAGAACAAAAACTCTAACAATAAGAATAAAATAAACATTCTGAGATTAGGGAGAAAATTTTAATGAAAAAAATTAGGTGAATTTCTATCCTGAATCTTAATTTCATGAGATAGATGAAGAAACAAACCAATACAAGTGAAGATCTTCTGAACTTATTCCCTTAGCTTGTAACACTAATGGCTGGTGCCTTTATATCACTTTGGTCCCAACTAGTAAATGGTAGAGTGAAAAGTGGAACCCAGACTACCTAGCACAAGACCATGCTCATACCTGTGTGCTTACTATCCCCCCCAACAAATCAAAGAAAATGTGCATACACTTAGCAAGACTAAAGACAAGACATGTCTGGGAAGACAGACGCTATGGTGTTACTTTCTGAGAGATGTTAAATCTCTAACATGTCTTCTGCAGGGATTTTCAAAATCCCTGAAAGAGATTTAAAGTTCATTCTATGAACTTTAGAATCTGACTCGTGCAAATTTACATTTATTGCCTACCCCAGTGTATTGGCAAGACTCAATAATTAGTTTAACCTAAACCTTTTTAGTTAAAAATATGAGGGTAAGTGCTTAATGTTGATTCTGCTCCTTTTCAAAGATGCTACCTCCTCCTACAGCTAAAGTTAAGCAATGACCTTAATGAGCGGTTGGGAGGCTGAAATCACCCAACTCCCCTCACCAGCTGGTTTAGTATCAGATGGAAAAAATCTGATGGTTGACTGCAGCAAAAAATAGGGAAGATTCACTGTTCAAAGCCTCAATTAAAACAGAATGTTATGTGTGTCTACATGTCTGTCCCTCTCTTTTGGGGGGAGGAAAATGAGGGCAATTGTTTTTATATTGACATTCTGCTTCTGTACCATGATATAATATGTGACTATAGATTCTATATTGTTGCAGACTAGGAAAACACTACATAAAGATCCAAGGTCACTGTTGGAACCCCTGACAACTGGAGATCAGACATAATGTGAAATAATAACCACATCAGTATTTTTCTGTGGTTCCTTTTGAGGGAAGAAGTTGGCAGAGCTTACGTTAGTTCAAGGATGTCAAGCTCATTTTCACTGGGGGCCACATCAGCCTTGCAGTTGCCTTCAAAGGGCCGAATGTAATTTTAGGGCTGTATAAATGTAACTACTCCGTAACAGTTAAGTGAGAGCTTAGTGCTGTCGCTGCTGCTGGGTAGAAACAAGGCGCTAGGCTGGATAAAACAAGGTGGAGGGCCAGATTTGACCCGTGGGCCTTGTGTTTGCCACCTGTGCATTAGTTCTTTTAATCCATCCATTTTTAAAGGAAGAGAAAACTCTGTAAAAAAACAAGTTTATCACTTAGAAAAATAAAGCATCAACTTAAAAGATTTATAAGTAACAATGAAGTATGAGGATAATTGGACAGGTTTTGAGTATTTTCAGTATTTCAAATTCCATTTAGGAATTCAACCAGATTAAATCATTAAATGATCAGGCAAATCTTATAACATCAAAAATTAAATTTGTAAGTGTCTATCAATAGATGAATGGATGAAGAAGTGGTACGTATATACAATGCAGTATGATTCAGCCATAAAAAAGAACAAAATCTTGCCATTTGCAACAACATGGATGGACCTAGAGAGTATTATGGTAAGTGAAATAAGTCAGAGAGACAAAGACAAATGCCGGATGATTTCACTTATATGTAAAATCGAAAGTATCAAATAAACAAGCAGAACAGAAAGAAACAGACTTATAGGTACAGATAACATTCTGATGGCTGCCAGATGGGAGAGGAGTTGGGGGATGGGTGAAAGAGGTGAAGTGATTCTGTAGTACAAATTGGTGGTTACAGAACAGTCATGGGAAGGTACAGTGCAGCACAGGGAATATCGTCAATACTGTTGTAGTAACTATGTACGGTGTCAGACAGATACTAGATTTATCGGGATGTTTACTCCCTGAGTTATATAAATGTGGAATCATGCAGTCATATGCCTGAAACTAACATAACATTGAATGTCAACCGTAATTAAAAATAAAAAAATTAAACTTGTCCATAATGAAGAATGGAATATAAATAGCAATAATCTCATGCTTCTTTCATCACATCTTTAGTAAAATATTTGTGTTTATTTAATGTCATATAGTATTTGTTTAATGTCTCTCCCACATCAGACAAGAAACAATGAAAACAAGAAACCTGTCTGTTCTATTCATTCCTATATACCCAGCACTTTATCACAGATGTTTGGCAAAAAAATAGGGACTCAATTACTACATGAGTGTAACACTGCAATAATTCAACGTAAAAAAAAATTAACTAATAAAGCCCACATATTTAAAAGTATCTAAAACTTCTTAGGCTTTTCCCCCCTATCTTAATCCCTTTTTTGTGTGCTTCTTACATTGGAAGTGGAAAGTGAAAAAGATCCTAGGACCCATTTTTTTTATGCATAGCAACTAAGATGCTAGTTAGACTGAGCAATAAAAATTGCAACTTTAAATCATACTGATACTGTGAATTCAGTAAACTATATTTTTAATATGCTAAGACTTGCCTTAATCCAATTAAAACTAACAAGTAACTGAAGTTTCTTACCCATAATCCACACACTTTCAAGAAACTTGTAAGCTTTTTAAATTCAGCATTTCTACTGCTGTAAATATCTTAAACAATGTAGTGGTCCTAATTTAACTACTGTGAATTTTAAAACTGTGGGTGAAATCATTTTTCATTTCAATTCAAAATGAAACAAGTAACCTTCTTTCTAGATATTTTTAGATTAAAAAAATTATAATCAGGGTTTATCACCAGAGAACACCAAAGAACAGCCTCACTAAATAAATAAATGGCTCCCCTGTTCCTTTGAATTCACATGACTTAAACTTTTTGTGGGTTAAAATATTAGTTAAAAAAGGTAAAAAGGGGGTTACTTAATGATGCAATCTACTTCATTTTCCAAATTATAAATGAAGTCTGCAATTTGAAAATGATACTACCATTGCATTTCTCCTTGCAACAAACTTAGCTCTATTAAATCTGTTCACCTCCATTTATATCTTCTTAGAGATATAACAGTTTATAGCACTGAATAAATTAAAATGTAAGAAATAGTACTTCAACAGAAATTACTCACATTTTTCATTTTAACACAGATTTTTATTGTAGCTTTTATTTGTTCTATGGGAAGGTATTTTTTCCCTTACATTCAAATGGAAAAGTATACATGTGCTTACTTAATGATTTAAATGATTAACTCGTGTGTAAAAGCAAGAGTAAAAAACAAAACAAAACAAAACACTGAGGAAAAAACTTACCGGTAAGAATAATCTCTGGGAAGCACATGGTTTAAAGAGCTTTTTCCACTCTGCTGCATTTTCACTTGGAAAAGTTATTGGGTATAATGAATAATTAAATGTATGTAGAAATGACCAGCTATCCAGCTAAAAAATATTTAAAAAAAACTCAGTTTAGATTTGTTTCACTTTCAATTTTCTCTGTAAAATCATATACCAGCAGATTATTTTTAAAAGTAAAAATTAAGATATTATACATTTTGTGTTATAGACAGTTAAGAGAAAGTCAGAATCTCTTTCCTCACCACTTTGTTTTCCTTTAAAATCATAGTAATATGCTAGACTTTACCACAAAGGCACAATAAAAGTTTTAAGGAAATCAATGACAAAATCAGAAAGTTGAAAGAGCCTTGCAAGTTGTTCATCTCCCTTAATTTTACCTGATATATAATTCTTCTCAATCCTTAAACAAACTCAGAAAAATTAAATACTAATTTTATTACCATAACATGTCTAACAGACAATGTTTACATTCAAAATCAGACCTATATGAAACTGATTATAAAATATTTGTCTGTGTGCTTTTAATACACATAGATATCACTGATAATACTCTGATAAATACATATTCAATGCCAACTTACAAAAAAAATCTGAAAATCTATAATGAACATGTTTACTCTTTAGCATCCTGAATGCATTTCAAGACACTGAATTGTTTCAAATCTAGTTTAAGTATTACCTATTACTGCTGCTTCAACGGAATTGTTGATTCAAATTTCCTACAAAGCATTCACAATTGGGAGGGTCACAAAACAAGTAGGTTATGTACCAGGCTAAAGATGTTCTTTTTGAATGATGACTATAATCAAGGAATTTTTAAAACAGTGCCTTCCAACATAGCTTAAGTATCTCTACTTCCAACACACTACTTTGATGTCTCTGTTAATCAGTTTAAAAACACTAGCACTTTATTTTCCCTGAGCAACCTATACAGATTCTCTCAATACCAACTTCGGGATGAAATCTTGGTAATTTTAATTAAACATTCTAATAGTCTTCTTTTTCGCAGTAAAAACATGTTCCACAAAATATTTGATATCTTTCATCAAAAGCAAAACCATTCTCAGAGTTGACTATGATAATTAAAGAAAAGTAAATTTAAAATAATAGTATTACACAAGCAATAACTCAGCCAGATCTGAACACAATAAAGAGGCTGCATATAAAATGAAGCAGTATCCCTAGCTGGTGTGGCTCAGGGGGCTGAGCACTGGCTGCACAGGCCTGGCAACCAGAAGGTTGCCAGTTTGATTCCTAGTGAACGCATATGCTTCAGTTGGGGGCCTCCAAGAGAAAACCTCATTATTCAGTGTTTCTCTCCTTCTCTTTCTCCCTCCTTTCCCCTCCCTGAAATATAATAAAATCTTTAAAAATAAAAAAATAACCCTGGCTGGCGTGGCTCAGTGGATTGTGCGCCAACCTGTGAACCAAAAAGTCAGTGGTTTGATTCCTGGTCAGGGCACATGCCTGGGTTGCAGGTCAGGTCCCCAGTAGGGGGAATGCGAGGGGCAACCAGAAATTGATGTTTCTCTCCCCTTTCCCCTCTCTCTAAAAATAAATAAATAAAATCTTTTTTAAAAATAAATAAAATGAAGCAATAAACTTATTTTACTTTTTTATTGCAATTTCAAAGGTTTCCACAGCTGGTAACAATCTATTCTGTGAACTGTTAGGATCACATTAATTCCTCAGTTAACATTTTTAGATCACAAAATCTGATACTAAAAATACGAGGAGGGACATAAAAAGAAACTGGAACTTATTTATAAACAATCATGTTTTGATTCTTACATGTTTAAACTTCAGTCACCTTCAAAGTACTCTCCATTTGATGATACATCTATTAGTTGTTTTTTTCACTACTCTAAAACAGTTTTTGAACTCTCTGATTTTGATCCTTTTGGTGCTTCTGCCATTTTTTGTTTCACCTCTTCCACATCAGCAAAACATTTCCCTTTGAGGACTTTTTTCATCCAGGGAAACAAAAGAAAAGTCACTCAGGGCAAGATCAGGTGAATACAGTAGGTGGGGCATGGAGATCATGACATGTTTTGGTCAAAAACTGTTGAACACTCAGAGCAATGTTGACAGGTAAGCACATAAATAACCCATCATGAAATCGGCAAACGTGTTGAAAGAGTCTTCAAAAAAAATTCACTGAATCTGACCACAGCCTCCCACACCACCACCAGCTGGTACACTGACACAGATGGGCTCCTAAAACACTCATCTAGCAGGGGAAACATGTACCACAAGGCGTTTGCCCTCCAGAGGATAATTCCAGAGTCTTTTTGTGGGTCCCCCCTCATGTAGCTACTGGAAATATTTTAAAACAGTAAGTAGACCTTTAAAGCTCTTGGAACAAAGATTCTGGCAGAAAGCTAAAATGCTTGAGATCACAAGTGGTATTTTTTCACTCAATGTACAATATGAACTAATTTAACTTAAAGAAAATACATATTTCTACATATTTAGACCAACCATAAAAATCCAAATCAGACTGAAAGCTTAATTTAGTGTAGCTGAGGGGGTGGGGGAGAGATTCATTATCATCTTCTTTACCACCATCTCAGAACACAAGGCAGTAAGATTTCAGGTGAATTTTCTTTTTCTTACGTTCTTCTTCCTATCTTTCAGTTCTCTTCCTGCACAATAATAATTTGTTGTTGCTGTAAGAAGGCTACATGGCTGCCACATTAAAGAATATATTCTCAATCCTCACCAACAGCTAGGTCACATTAATAAGTTCAGGCCAATGAAATACTGGCAGGAATGTCCTGTGCAAATTCTGGGAAGAGTCCGTACAAGAAAGGAGGGGACTGCCCCCTTTACTGCTTCCTCCCTCACATTGGCTAGAATATGAAGGTGATAGCTAGAGCCTCAGCAGCTATCTTGGATAATGAAAAAGCAGCCTTACATTAAAGAAGGCTCAGCCACAAGAGAGAAGTCAGAGTCCACGAGGAAGTGGAGCCACCATATACTACAGACTGCCTACTTTTATGTGAGAGAAAAATAAACTTCTATCTTGTTTACTCTATTAATTCTGAGTTTTCTGGCATTATAGCCAAATTGATTAAAATTAATCTAAAACCAAAACAAATTTTTTATCAGAGCAAGAAGCCACTTCCCTCCATATTGTCAATTAAAGAGTTTCCTCTCCTCAAAACAGAATTCAAACCTTTGTGTACACTCTGAGGCACTCCCATGCCAAGGAAAGGAGCAAAATTAAATCACAGGACTTCTCAGGCACACATCCTGGAACTATAGTCAGTAAATTTAAACCTCCATGATTGGCAGAAACTTTACATAACCTGTTCCCTTTCAAAAACACACCTTTGTCTTTGTACCCTTGATCTTGACTCTCAGATAGAAGTGGAAGCAGGGAACAGTCCCCTCTCTACTAGGTCAAGAGTTACAGAATAAATTGTTTTGTTCAATGAAGGAATAACACAACATTCTATTATAGCATGCCATTAAATATTCAACTCTACAGTCTTAAGTCGCAAATACTTACTATGCCTTTAAAACTCTCATGCAGTTGATCTTCAGCAAAAACATGGAACTGAAGAGGTTTGATACTGAAAATGATCGCTGACTTCAACATGGTTATAGTTTCTTCTAATCTTTCACCACAGGCCACTACTGCTAGGTGCATTCTCTCAATGGGCTGTATTTTCAGACTGTACCTAATAGAAAAGAAAACGGTATTTTCAAAAAGTTTTAGTACAGGGTTACATGTTAACAACACAGTATTTTGACCATGTCAAAAACTGAAGTTCGAAACTTCTATTTAAAAAGCAAAGAAACATCAAGTTACAAAATAGTACAATGTTGACTCAATCATCTATTTCTGTACTCTGAACCAGAAATTTCTATACGTTCAACCAGCCTTTCAACGTTCCTCACTAGAAACCACAAAACATTAAAAAAAAAACCCTACTCATTTTACTTTCTTAAGTCTTGCAAGAGTAGTACATAATTAACTCCATTCCAGGTGTGTGCAAGAGAAGTATTATTCACACTGGGTACCTTAGGGCATTAGGGTTTAATTCTCTCAAGGAGCACTCCCACCAACTGAGAAAGAGAGCAGCATCACTGATTTCATGATCTTCCATTCAATTTTTTAAACTTTATTATTTTAAAAAATCTCAAACACACACAAAACTAGAGAATACAATAAAAGATCCCCATGTACCCATTTCCCAGCTGCAACAATTATCCACTCAAAGTTATTTTTATTTTGTTAATATTTCATTTATTTATTTTTAGACAGAGAGGAGGTAGGGAAAGAAACATCAGTGTGTGGTTGCCTCTCATGCACCTCCTACTGGGGACCTGGCCCACAACCCAGGCATGTGCCCTGAGTGGGAATTGAACCCGTGACCCTTTGGTTCACAGTCCAGTACTCAATCCACTGAGCCACACCAGCCAGGGCCCACTCAAAATTAGTCTTAATTCATCTAAAACCCTTGCCCGCATCCTCTTTCACTAACCAACAAATCATAAAGCAAACAGACATGAATTCACCCATAAATATTTCATTATTATATCCAATTTTCACCCATGTTGATTACAAGAAGTTTCCTTCACATAACTTTTCTCACTGACATATATTCAGTCCCATTTGCCAAGTAATCAGTGAGTCGTAAAAATGTCTGAGGAGGTCTGAGACATACAAGTAGAACACTAGTATTGCATCTTGGAAGGATTTATTCCCTAGACCCAAGTTGCACGCCTAGGCTATGTTCGACCCCCACTTCTAACCCAGACCAGCAGGAAACAGCCTCAGGCCTATTTCAAACCTCTTGCACCTTAACACTGAACTAATAATTACTAGTACCTAACGAACAGAACTAATTATGTATGACTGTACTGTCGTTAAATAACATGTTTATATTATAAAATAAAAATCCCATCTGTAACCATGGCATAAAATAATCTTTTTGGAACTGACAACTAACGTAACGTAAGAATAGAAAACAACATAAAATAAAATTAGTAACACATTAAAGCATCATAAAGTACAAACATTCCAAACTAAAAATACATAAATTTGACTTCAACTCAATTTTTGCTCAGAGATCCTTTCTGTAAAATACATAAGAATTAGAAATTCTATTGTTTAACATTACTAGTTGTATGCATCTGCAGTAGCAGGGATGGGTAATTAATCACGTCTCTTACATTTACAAGCCCAAATCACTGTAGTTATATTCCTCAGCATGGGACTTTGGAATCTTGGGAGTATTCACAAGTCTATGTACTAGAGTGGTCCCAGAAGTGTTTTCTGACCAAAAGCTTAGTCTTGCTCATGGGTAGTCCCTCAACCAAATAGGATATCAGAAAAGACAATCATACTAAGTAGCATTGAATACAAACAACTGAGTACATAAAACATACTTGAATATCAAATTCATACATTTTACTGTTGTAACATTATTAAACATTTGGAATTTTTCACAATAGTAGGAGAGGAAAATTATGCCTGAATCCTGCTTTTACTGTGTGTGATCTTCCCTTATTTTGCTCAGGGCCTGGAGATATTTAAGACAGCAGTTGAAACTGCTGCTTTTCTGGTCTCATTGGGTTCCTGGGACCTGAAAATGGGTTCATTTCTTTCACATACACAGTTACTAGTAACTGACTATCAGCCTTCATTCAGCAGAAGAGCAGAAGAGCTCTTCAGCCAAATTACTTACCTTTTAGAAAACACAGCAGTCATTTCTTTCCCTGGTCCCTCTACTGGGAGGCTGAAACATAAACTCCTCAATATATTGATAATTCAGCTTTTGTTCAAGCTAATGAGTCATTCCCTAGATGAGGTTCTTTAAGAATATGATATTTAAAGGGAACAAAACCTATCCCAGATAGTTCAAAAAGTTAAATATTATTTAAATAGCCTTAAATGGAGAAGTTACATATGAAATGGTGTTCTTGCAAGAATTATTTTACTATTCCAGAAGCTGTGGTGATACTCTTCATCAAGGTATTAAGATCATCATTAAATTAAGATAATATTAGGTACATACTCTACTTTTAAAATTTAATCAATCTACAAGGAATGAATTTTATTAATGGTTTGAGGTAGGGGACAATTACATAATTTTGCACATGGTTATCCAACTGTGCAAGCACCATTTGTTACAGTTACCAATTTACCCTCTCCCCACCCGCCTTGCCATTTCTTTCACTTGCTGGTGTCAACGTAAGCTTGGGTCTTTTTCAAGCAATAAAAAGCACCAGTATCCCTTCCCTTGTCTGCACCCTCTGTATGTTCCCCTTTTCTGTGGAGCCTCTCAGTCTATAATATTAATACCCTAGCAGAGGGAGAACTACCTGTATCTATGCTTTCTGTACCTTCAAGGGGTGTGACACAGTTCATCTCAAACCATGATGACACAATAAAAGACAAGGCAATGAAGACACACAACAATTTCATAGAGCTGTAAATGATCTCATCTTCCCAGCAAATGCCTCCAGATCCTACTTCTGATGATGGTATAAAGGCCCTCAATAAAGCACTAAGACATGAAAATCTATAATGAGCTTGGATTGTTTAATTGCCCATAACTAGATCCTGCCCTAAAGCTCAAAGCCAGACATTTCAAAAGCCTGAATAGTCATTTATTGTTTAGTATAGAATTCTCTACATACAGAGACAAGAAGTGTAAGAAACCTTTTTAAGAACAGTAAGTCAAATGTTGTTAAAAAAATTCCCTCTAAAATCATTCCCAGGGACCCCTCTTCCCAGGCATTTCAGCAAGGCTTGTTTTAGTCATGCTACCACCACTCCTTCCACCAATTTCTACAGAAGAAGTACCATCAACTACATTCCATTTGCTTTTGTTACAAGTCCCTTTTTAGTAAAAGCATTATGAACAGTACAGACTTAATACCTAAACTGACAAGAGGAAACATACTTCAAAATGTCTCTGCCCCACTTTGTCCTCCGACCCCAAGGACAGGAAATCATTGCAACTGGAAGAAATCTAAAGTAGGCTTCTACTCTACAGGAAGGGAAAACTAAAACCTTCTACGAAGTCACAGGGAAATCAGTCATTTAGGTAATTTTGGTCACAACTGAATGGTGCAATCTTATCAGGCTCTACAGAAGTGTACTGTATTTTAACCACAATGTAAATAAGAGAAATGGCCCTGTGGATTTAAAGAAATGTTATTTGAAAATGAAACCAGAAAAGTCAGCATTCGTGCTGCCTGTCACTACCAGAACCAATAAATACAGACAAGGATTGAATCTTTATGGGCACTTTATTCAGATGCCAGTGATCTGAGAAGATAGTGGGTTATGTACACTAAAAACTGTCTTAACATCTTACCCAAGCCTACCTTTTTCTAAGATGAAGAAAGAGTAGGAAAAGGGTATGGGAGAAGGTTAATCAGGTAAGAGTTGTAGTACAGCAGCAACCTTATTTTCCTAGTACCTCTTTTTTAAAAAATATATTTTATTGACTATGCTATTAATAAAGTTGTCTCAATTTTCCCCCTTTGCCCTCCTCCACCCAGTACTCCCTACTCCCTCCAGCAACACCACCCTCCCACAAGTTCATGCCCACGGGTCATACATATAAGTTCCCCAGCTATTCCATTTCCTATACTGTTCCTAACAACCCCATCTATTCTGTACCTACCTACCCATCTGTACTTCTTAATCCTTGAATCTTTTCCTCTATTCTCCTTCCCCCTCCCAACTGATAACTCTCCAAATGACCTCCATATTTATAATTCTATTTCTGTTCTGCTTGCTGGTTTAGTTTGTTTCTTAGAGTCTGCTGTTAATAACTGTGAATTTATTGCTATTTTAATGTTCATAGTTTTGATCTTCTTTTTCTTAAATAAGTCCCTTTAACATTTCATATAATAATGGCTTGGTGATGATAAACTCCTTTACCTTGTCTGGGAAGCACTTTATCTGCCCTTCATTCTAAATGATAGCTTTACTGGACAGAGTAATCTCGGTTGTAGGTCCTTGCTCTTCATCACTTTGAATACTTCTTGCCAGTCCCTTCTAGCCTGCAAAGTTTCTTTTGAGAACTCAGCTGACAGCCTTATGGGAACTCCTTTGTAGGTAACTCTCTGCTTTTCTCTTGCTGCTTTTAAGATTCTCTCTTTATCTTTAACCTTTGGCATTTTAATTTTGATGTGTCTTGGTGTGGTATTCTTTGCATTCATATTGTTTGGGACTCTCTGTGCTTCCTGGACCTGTGTGTCTATTTCCTTCACCAAATTAGGGAAGCTCTCTTTCATTATTTTTTCAAGTAAGTTTTCAATTTCTTGCTCTTCCTCTTCTCCTTCCAGCAACCCTATGATTCAAATGTTGGTACACTTGAAGTTGTCCCAGAGGCTCCTTACTCTATCCTGATTTTTTGGATTCTTTTTTTCTGCTTGTTGTTCTGATTGTTTTTCTTTTTTCTTCCTTGTGTTCCAAATCATTGATTTCATTCTCGGCTTCATCCACTCTTATTTTTGTTTCCCTGTGGATTTTTATCTATCTCACTTAGTGCAGGGGTGTCAAACTCATTTTCACTGGGGGACACATTAGCCTCGTGGTTGCCTTCAAAGGGCCAAATGTAATTTTTAGGACTTAATTATGGGTAATTTTTAAGACTATAATTTAGGACTAAATTATAAATGTAACTACTCCTTAACAGTTAGGTGAGAACTCAGCACTACTGTCAAGTAGAAACAAGGTGCCAGGCCAGATAAAACAAAGTGGAGGGCCAGATTCAGTCCGTGGGCCTTGTGTTTGTCACCTGTAAATTAGTGTAACCTTCATTTCTGCCTGGGTCCTTTTTATGCTGCTAAAGTACCCAATGAGTTCCTTGAGTACCCTAACAACCAGTGGTTTGAACTCTCCATCTGATAGACTGATTATCTCCATTTTCTGTAGTTTTGATCTGTTCTTTCATTTGGGCCTTATTTCTGTCTCCTCATTTTGGCAGCCTCCCTGTTTTGTTTCTATGTATTAGGCAGAGCTGCTTCAACTCCCTACTTTAGGAGAGTGGCCTAATGTAAAAAAGTGCACCCATAAATTGGATGGCGCAAAGCTTAGATAGTATACGGGGGGGGGGGGGCAACCCATGTACGCCAGGTTGAAGGAGTCTCAACTATGGTATCACTGCTCTGTGGCTCTGTGTGGGACAATGGCTGCTGCCTGGCCTTTAGAGTTTTGTCTGGGAGGAAGCAGTCCCCTTGCATTTGCCCAAATGCTGGACATTTCAGTTTCTCCCCATATGCCACTGATGCCCTTCCAGGTGCTGCCCCAGTGCTAGAGCCCAAAGGGAATGAGTCTATGTAAGTCCTGAGACCACTGTAGGCCCTTTAAGAGGAGATGCCTGATAATCCCACAGTTTCTTCTGCAGCCCCAACCTCCCCTTATTTTTAGAGCTAGAAGTTATGGGGACTTATCTTCCTGACACTGGAAACTTAGGCTGGGTGGTCTGGTGTGGGACTGAGATCCCTCGCTCCCAATGTATCCCTCCTGATTTTTAACCATCACACATGGATGTGGGACCACCCGTTCCATATCTCCACCCCTCCTACCTGTCTGGATGAATGTGACTTCTTTAATTCCTTGGTTGTTGAACTTCCATACAGTTTGATTTTCTGATGATTCTGGATGATAGCTGTTTTGTAATTTAGTTGTAATTTTTGCCATGGATGTGCGAGGAGGCAAGCCATGTTTACCTACACCTCCATCTTGACCGGAAGTAGCTGGGGTTTTTTTTCTTTTTTGAAACCCCTTTATTGAAGTTTAGATCCCTAGAAGCTCTGGAAACTCCAATCCCAGCATCCTCTGCACCTTCCTAGTACTCAACCTGATGATTAACAATTCTTTATTTGCTTCACTGACATTCTCTCTCTGGAACACAATGGCTCATATACCATCTCAGGGATTACTTGCAGACTCCCCTGGGGCACAAAGGTTAATTTATCCACCTCCTGGAGTCATGTAGGTCACAGGCCATGTGTTCCACTTCCTGAAACAACAGCTTTCCACATGCATTAATTCACGTAAGCCTACCTACCAACTGTAACTACAGCTAAAATCTTGAGTTCCCCTATCAAAAGGGCATTTTTAAGACAAACCTATCTTCCAAAGATATGTAATTAGAAGAGAGTCGTCAGATAATTCAAAAATAATACCTGAGGGCTCCTATGGCTAAGTTCAGCATAATCTGAGCATGAATAGGAATTATGAGAGTAATGCATGGTAATTCACTAGATTTAAAAATGAATCCATGAGTCTAAAATGATAACTAAATAAAGAGTAAGGGGGAGGTGAAACTCTTCTTTAAAGATGAATCTCAATCAATAAATATAGAAAGAATAACAGAATTACAAAAAAATCACCATTTTGGAATTACCATTATAATAGATGATTTGAACAAGATTAATGGATGCTAAAACCACAGAGTACCAAATTATTATCCCTACACCTTACAAAGGCGATAAATATACTATTATAAGTATAGATGTGAAAACAGCCAAGCACTCATCAGTACATGAGTGGATAAAAAAGGCGTGATACATTTACACAAGGGAAAACTACTCGGCCATAAAAAAAGAAGGTATTCTTACCTTTTGCAACAGCATGGATGGACCTGAAGATTATTATGCTAAATGAAATAAGCCAGTCAGAGAAAGACAAATACCATATGACATCATTTATATGTGGAATCTAACACACAAAATAAACTGATAAACAAAATAGAAACAAGCATGGATACATGGAACAGACTAACAGCTGTTTAGCAGGGAGGGCAGCTGGGGGACTAGATGAAAGAAGGTGAAGGGATTAAACAAAAAACATATATACATAACACAAACACACAGAGAACAGTGTGGTGGTACCCAGACGGAAAGGGGATGGAGGTAGGTGGAGGTGGGCAAAGGGAGGGAGAGGGACGGAAATGGAGACAGTAAGAGGCATTGCTTGTGGCAATGGGCGCAAGATGCAATGTGCAGGCAATGTTTTATTGAGCTATGTACTTGAAACTTGCATGGTTTGGGGAACCAATGTCACCCTAATAAATTAATTAAAAACAAACAAACAAAAATTGAAGAAATGTATCATCACCATCTTAAACACATGATCAAATGTGTTAACCAGCAAGGTTAAACTTATGACATCAGAGGCCTACTGAGAGCAATCCAAAGAGAAACACAATATCTAGTACGCAGTATTCTGCCAAAATTCCTGAAACTAAACATGGGGAGACAGGCAAATCCAAATAAAGGGATAGTCTACAAAGGAAAACAAAAATATCGAATTGTGAAGGATACTACCCCCCAAAAAAGGCTGAGAAACTGTTCTAGAGTAAAGGAGACCAAAGACAGCTAACAACTGCATGCAGTGTATGATCCCTGACAGATCCTGAATGGGGAGGAAAAAATACAAAGTTTGCTAACAAAAAACAAAGAGAATATTAATGTGAATATATAGTCTGTCAGTGTTAAATAAGCTGAAGTAAAAATTATATTACACTTACTCGAGAATGTCCTTGTTCTTGGGAAACACAAGCTGAATACGTATCTAGTGTGTAACAATGGCTGCAGCTGCTTCTCAAATGGTTCAAGAAAAAAAATGCGGTAAACACAATGCCAATAATAGGTAAAATCAGTGAAGCATAGGTATGTAGTGTGCTCACTACAATATATTTGTAAACTTCATAGATGTGAAATTTATGGAAATAAAACATTGAGGGGGGAATCAGCAAAAATAGTATTTAAAGAGTATTTTACATGAGAAATTCCAATACAAACACTTAATAGATTTCTAAACCTTAGAAATAGACTTATTTTAAGTAACATTACTGCTATAAAAGAATCACAATACAGTTGACCCTTGAACAGTGTGGATGTTAGGGGTGCTGACCCCATGCAGTCAAAAATCTGCATTCACCTTTGAATCCCGCAAAACTTAACTACTAATAGCCTACTACTGTTAACCAGAAGCCTTACTGACAAAATAAAACAGATGATTTACACATATTTTGTTATATGTATTACATACTATATTCTTACAATAAACTAAGCTAGAGAAAGGAAAGTCACAAAATACATTTGCAGTATAGTGCATATTTACTGAAAAAGAAAAGAAAAAGAAACCCTGTATAAAACGGGACCTGTACAATTCAACTCCATGTTGTTCAAGGGTCAAATATAATTTTTCTTCTATTTTTTTATTTGGACAGCATGAAAACCTTTCATTGTGTTCTTCTAGGCTGTTACTAAACTAGTGTTCTCTCTATAAAACAATGTATAATATTTAGACTAGGAATTGGAGCTCTGATGAAATGTATAAAGTCAAACTAAGCAAATTAAATTTTTTAAATATATTTTGATTATGCTATTACAGTTACCCCATTTTCCCCCTTTATTCTCCTCCACCCTGCACACCCCCTCCCACCCACACTCCCCCCCTTTAGTTCAAGTCCATGGGTCGTAAATATAAATTCTTTGGCTTCTACTTTTCCTATACTATTCTTAACCTTCCTATTTTCTACCTACCATTTAATGCTGCTTATTCTCTGTAACTTTTCCCCCATCTTCCCCCTCCCCTCCCTCTCTTATAACCCTCTACGTGCTCTCCATTTCTGTGATTCTGTTCCTATTCTAGATGTTTGCTTAATTTGTGTTTTTTTTTTTTTT
>PVKU01010307.1:0-53282 GCA_004027475.1 Anoura caudifer
CTTTGCTTTCTTTCTTCTAAGCTCCAAGGGACCTTCTTTTGACTCTGTAACTTGTTTCCTGAGCCCATGCAGCCCAGCTGGCTCGCTTCCTCCACGGCTCACTTCTACTTCTGTGACTTTCTAAATTAACTTTTGCTTGTATTTGAGTCTGAATTCTTTCTAGCCCAACTCAAGCACTGAGGTTGCTGAACGAGATCCAATAGCCGGCAACATTCCGGTGCCATTTCACCGCTCACAGTACCATCCTGCTGAATGGTGTCTGTTGTGATGATTGAGTCCAATTACAGTAGATAACTGGGATTTGAGGCTTAAACATTTGTGCTTTTGACTATTTTCAAGCCACTTAACATGTAACAATTTGCAGTTTTGCTGAGAAATGAATTTTGGTTGCAGGCTTTGCAACACTGATGTGTTGGAATGACTCATAGAAGCAGGAAGGGCCCAGCACAAGCCTTTGATTTTCTACTTGGCAGTGTTGTCCTCTACTCATTTGCATGCACACAAACTCTCCTAAAGTGATAAAAACTTAGTTTATTCATGTAAAATGGGCTATAAAAGAAAATCATCTGCTAGCGTTGGTAGTAAAGACAGAGTAAGGAGAGCTAAGAAAGCAACAATTCTTAACAACAAAACAGAAGTTTTGGAGGTATTGTACAAAATGCACTGTCAGTCCAGTTACTTCGGCAAAGAGGAAGCATGAAAAATGTTTATCTGTTCTAATAAACAGATACCTAGTTAAACCGATATGTTTATTGTTATTAAGTAGCCCAAATTTAACAAGTAGCATTGCCACTTCAAGGGTTTGAGGAAGAGTTGTTCTTATTTGGAATATAAAGGATCTACCACTGAATTTGCGTTCATGATGTCAGAGTGCAAGTTTTAGCTCTTCTACTGATGAGCTGTAGGTCTACAGGGTAGAGCCTCTACCTATCATCTCTAGGCTGTAAATTTAAATTCCAGGAAGACACAGTTTACTGATTTATTGAATATGTTACATGTAGTTCTAGGTTTGGGATAAATCAGTAAATATTACAAAGGTCCCTGCTCTCCAAGAGCTTTCATTGTTACTTGTAGGAAGGGGAGGTAGAGAAAAGGGAAGATGGTAGATAGGCAATAAAGAAACAAATTATCCAATACCTTAAATTACTAATACCTACAGTATGATAAATGACATATAAAACAGAAAGAAATGGAACAGAGTAAGTAGGGACTGGCGAGATGAGTGTGCGTGTAGTTGTGTTGTTAGAGCAATAAATAAAGTGGTGAAGGTAAGCCTCCACATGACGAGCAAAGACATGAAAGAGGTGAGGGAGTCAGCCAGGCTGGAAATAACCCCCACACGGAAAGAACTGCTGAAGTGTTGGTGTTAAGGTGGGAGCTTGTCTGGCCCAGGTCTGGGAACAGGGAGGGACCAGCGTGGCTGGAGTGCAGTGATGAAGGGGGCGGCCAGCTGGAGATGAGGTTGGAGAGGTAAGGGGGCTGGTGCTGTCAGTCCTGTAAGGGTTAGTCAGCCATCGTCTTTCACTCTCGGCCAACAGGGACACAACTGGGGATTCTGAGCAGAGAATGATATGAGTGATTTAAGAGAATCTCTCTTGCCGAGAGTAACTTGTGAAGGGCACAGGGGGTGGGGGGAGTGGGAGAACTGCTAAGAGGCTATTGCAGCAGCAGGTGAGAGATGGCCTAGATCAGGTGGCAGCAGAGAAGGTGGTGAGAAGCAATCACATTCTGAATATATTTTGAAAGTTCAGCCAGCAAGATTGTGATTGGATTGGGTGTGGACAGTGGAAAAAAAGTGAGAGAGGACTCCAGCATTTTTCATCTGCTGAATGGGAAGGCGGGGCTTCCTTGATCAAATGAGACAGAGAAGGCCGAGGGTAGAGCAGGTTTTGGCAGTAAGAGCAGGAGTTCAGATTTGGGCATGTTGTATTTAAAACGTGTATTTTATGTCCAAGGACATAACAAATCTGGAGCTTGTGAGTGATTTCTGAATTGTAGATAAACATTTGGAGGTGAGCAGCATACTGGTGGTATTTAAAGCCATGACATGGCTGTGAAAACCAAGGGAACCGGCACAGTGTCAACGACTAAGCCCGGGACATGAAACATTAAAGGGTCAGAGAGAAGAGGAAGGACTAGCAGAGGAGACCAAGATGGAGCAGCCAGTGGGGCTGGAGGAAAACGGGAGACTATGGCACCCTGGAAGCCGAGAGAAGAGAGTGGTTTTGTTTCAGGCCACTCATTTTGGTAGTTATTGCTGGTCAGTAAATGTATTGATAACTAGTACAAGGAGGGTTTGCAAATAACGATTATGAAATTTAGAAGGCCCCGTGGGTGGGTTTCAGGACTGGTGGGAGGGAGGGAGGAGGTGACAGAGCAGGGGATGCAGAGAGTTTGAAGGGGATTAGAGTGTAGTGAATGAGAGGAAGTCTGGGAGGTTTTGTGGTGGTTGATGTAACTGGGAATCCATAAAAAAATGAGATGGTTATCAAGACAATGGCGGTGAGACTTCATCTGGTGGTGCAGAGCGGGTGTCTGGAGATTGTCTTCACCTCACACTGGGTGTGGAAGGCCTAGGGGAGGGTGGTCTTACCCTTAGGTCCAGTTCACTCTTGGCCACTGGTCTTAAGTGTACACTCTGTTGATTGGTATATGTTGTGTATTTCTCATTTAACACTTTGATTTTTGTATTATTATCTTCACACACAAATGAGAAGAACATTGAGATTTAAGGAGGTTAAGTAACTGGTTTGTGGTCACGCTGCTAGTAAGGCAGAGTCAGAATTTGAATTTGGGTACTTTGACTTAAGCTTTTGTCCTCATTCAATATTTTCCCTGGAGACAGAAACATTTTGAAACTAAAGTACTTTAATTTTCTAAGGGTGGGATAGAATTTAGTCATTGCAGGCCTAGATCTGTGAAGTATAATTATAAACTCTTTTAAAAAATCCTGCATGATACATATGCATGATGACATAAAAAGGAGTCCAACATGAAAGCCGTTAACCACGAACCACGTGATCAGGGTAATACCAAGACCTGGAAGATGACAGCAAATAAAAGAGATGAGAACCAGAGGTCTGAAATGGGTGCAAAATTCATAGTTTTATTGTCTTTCTTCCCAGTTAGAATGTAAATTCTGTAAGGGCAGAACTTTGCCCAGTGCCTGTACAGGGAAAATGGAGTTGGTCAGGCTCCCTCACCCGGATGTCCTGGCAACGATGACTTAGCAGTATTAATATAACCTTGAGTATGGGCCTGCATGTGCAGGATCACGCTCTGTTGTATAATATCTTGGCACCCTGCTGGCTTTGTCTGCATTTAGTATATAAGGGAGTCGGGGCTTCCTGCAGTGCTACACGCAGCTTGTGGTGTGCATGGATCACCCCACCCCAGAGTGAAGGCTGGTCAGACATCCCGATGGCTCCGCAAATTTTCTTCCATTTGCCTGAATCCCAGTGAACCTGCCTGGCTTTGAATGGCTGCAAGACAAACTGGTGCTCAGTAGCTGTTCAATTAATAGTGTTATTTAGCAGCAGTAAGGGTCCTGCTGCCGACCTGCACCGTGTAGGCAAAATTCCAGAGGCAAAGTTTGGTAATAAAGGAATGTTTTTATTCAAAAGCTTCACAATTTTGGAATAACTGCTTTCCACATGAATTAGTCACTTAGGCCTACAATTAAAGATAAACTGTTTAACTCTTTAGTTATAGCTTCAATCATTTAAGCTATCAATTAAAGCTAAACTCTTACGTCTGAGTTCTGCTATCATTCCCTCATTAGTTTCAATTATTTCTATAGCAGGGGTGTTAAACTCATTTTCACCAGGGGACCACATCAGCCTCAAGGTTGCCTTCAAAGGGCCAAATATAATTTCAACTCCTTAACAGTTAAGGATTGGTTACATTTATACAGTCCTAAAATTATTTTGGCCCTTTGAAGGCAACAGTGAGGCTGATGTGGACCCTGGTGAAAATGAGTTTGACAACCCTGTTCTATAGGATTAGTTTACAAACTAAGACGACATAGGATACAACAGCTACACAATTTTGGAAGAATGGCAGGCTTCTGCCCCAAAGCTTGTCCCCTTTAGAACACCCAAAGAATACTCCTCCTGCCACCCTCTGCCGAGCCAGCCTGATCCTGGGCTGCGCCCGGAGTTCCTTCCCATCCAAAATACCATCCTTTGGGAAATGCAGGCAGCTGCAGCACAGTCATCCAGGCATCCTCAAGGAAGAAAGCCCAAGAGCCAGGGAGAGCCAGTGGCCCTCTGAGAGCCCGAGAGCGCTGCTTTCATTTCAAATCTTCTTGCCCATAATTCCATGTGCTCTGGAGACATTTGGTTTTTCAACCAAGATAGTCCTAGACTGTTTACCATTGCCTTGGGCAAACTCCTATCATCCCTCCTTACTTCTCCTGTAATCTGCTCAGATTTCTCTGTGTCATTATTAGTGTGTGTTGAATGAATGAGGAAAAAGGGAAAGTGTTTTAGATGAAAACATCCTAAGAAAATGTTCATTTTAAGAGAGGGGTCAGGATGAGTCAAAGAAGAGTTATGAGGTTGAAGAAATTTGTCTTCAGGGCTTCCTTCTCCACACTTCCTACTGACCCAGGGCCTGTTCACACTGAGACATTGAGGCATTTCCCCACATCCTCTTGTTCTCTCTCTCTGTCTCTGTCTCTGTCTCTCTTTTTTGTCCTTTAGGTCTTTTAGAAACACTGAGAAACCAATGGTTCTTACCTGGCAACATATTAGACAATTTGGAAACTTGGAAATTAAAAAAAAGCAAGAAAAGACAAAGAGAAAAGTATCTGGGGTTCCCTCGCAAACATAATCTGACTTAATTGGTTTGGGGTGTGACCCAGACATGGGTAGGTTTTAAAAGTCCCTTAGGTGTGGCTAGGATTTAGAAACAACAAACAAAAGTATTATCTTTCTCAGATACTTGAATGGTAAAAAATTAAGCTTCATAGGGAAGGAATGCAGTTTTGATGGGGGCAATTTGAGACACCAGTGGGTGGGGAAGTCCCCTGAAATCACACTAACCTAGACCTGGTGTGGCACTGGGAGGGGAAGTTGTTCTAGAAACGCTTGTTGGAGGGGTCAGTGAATCCCTACCAGGCAGAGGCCCCTCGCTCTGAGGGCGCAGAGGCTGATCTCTGTGTCGGGAAGAGCTGAACTATGGAGACTGCTCAGACAGTGGAACACCGTGAAAAGTGAAACTTCTAGATCAGTTGTGGGAAAACGTATGGGGGGAGGCTACTCATGAATCCATGTGTAGATGAAACATAAATATGTCTCACGTAATATGCTGCATTCCCTCCTCACAAAGTACATTGAATAAACAAGTTTTATTCCTAAACATATTGAATTCACAGAAGCCTTTAATTCTGTATTTTCTTGTTCAACAGATAGTAAAATTGCTACTATTGTCACGTGTGAGTCTGCTTAACATTGAAAGGGAGTATTTATAGTTTAAAAAAAAATGACCTCTCATTCCTCCAGTCTGGAGGAAAGCTGTTTTGGAGAAGTAAAGGACGTGCATGAAGGTGAGAGGAATGGTGGAAGACTGCTCGGTGTGTGCCCGATACATTCCACTTGGTCTGCCCTGGAAGAAGCTAGAGTTCAGACGGGCCTTGAGTGCACAAGTCTGATGTAAAGTAGAGCTTCCTCATCCTGCACTTCTCAGAGGGCGGCTCCACATCATTCTTCAATAAACACAACGGGAGGCGGTCCCAGAAACCTGTCTGGGGCTTCTGGGATAGATAGTTTATCCATGATCTCTCTAGCCAAAGGTCTGATTCTTATAAAAAGTGATAATATCTTCCCTCTGTCATAATAATTAGCAGTCAAAGGAATTATTCATTTCTTTATCAGTTCCAAAGGAAAAAAGGGTAAATGATAAAGTAGCATCCTTAGCTAAAATGAATGAATATAATGGCTGAATGCTTATCTTTATAGTGACTTCCTGCTTCAATCTGACCTCGGAATGGAGTATACACAGGCCACTTGTATATTCTCCATCAAATCATTAAGCGGCGAAATGGCCATGGCCAACCACTGTCTCCGACATTTATTATCTATGAAAAGCATTTAGGAGATGGAAAGGCCAGGCAGTTTTGAAACAACTGTGAAGATGCAAAACCGAAAACATCAACAGTGACGTTCAGCTGTTCACATATTCCAGAAAACGGTTAGTGCCCTTTTGTTTGAGACTTTAGTTTTGATGTAGGCTCAGGACAGGAAAAGTCCACCGTCATTTCATGGTGGATTAAGTATTTGAATCCCATGTCCTGCTTCTGAGTCACTGCTCTGATGGTTAAAACTTGTGAATCCTGAGCAAGTCTCAATTTCCCCATCTGTAAATAGGAAATAACGAGAATTTCTGCTCTACTAATTGAGTTAGTTTTGTGGGTCCAATGACACAATGCACATTGTACAAGTATTTCCTAAGGTATAAAACACCATGCAGACACTCGCTAATGTCACTGCACTGACCACCAGTGAGCTCACTTGGTCCTGCACAGTGTTGCCTAGACTGTGGCTTCACAACCTCTAGGTTCTGGGTTTACAGCATCCCTCATCTCCATCAGCAATAAATATTTATTTTAGGGCCCAGTAATAGTCATGTGACTTTAGGTTAAAGGTAATTGTAAATACATTTCTATAGGTATCCATGAACAAACAGGAGAGAGGAAAATTGCCAAACTTATATGGGGAGAGTCAAATCTGTTTATGCCAAAGTGTTGATTTTTTGGTAAGGTTGATGATAAAGTGTTTTGAAATGTTATAGAAAAAAATGGAGCTATGAGACCCCTCAGGAAACTTGTCACTAGGAGGGATGAATGGCTCAAACAGCGGGTGAACGAGGACCGTGAGGGGCACACCGTAAGAGCCACCAGGAGCTGTCAGATGCTGTAAGTGGCCAACTGTGTGCATGGAAGTCCTCCTTGCTTTCTGTCAGAGCGGGACATAGATGATCAAAAATCCCACGTAAAGTAGAGGAAAATTAGTAAGTGTCTTGCAACTGAGGACTTGCTACCTTTGCATGCTTCCAGAGTGCTCACACTAGATGTTACCAGCACCATATATAATTCTTTAAAAAATTTTTTAATTGTATTTTTTCTGTTACCATTATCGCTCTTATACCCCCCTTCTCCCACAATCACTACACTGTTGTCCATCTCCATGAGTCTTTTTTCTTTTTTCCTTCATCTCTCCACCCCCTACGCACCCCCAGATCTGTCAGCTTGCTCTCTATCTATGAGTCTGTTTCTACTTTGTTTGTTAGTTCATTTTGTTCACTAGATTCCACATATGAGTGGAACCATATGGTATCTGTCTTTCTCTGACTGGCTTATTTCACTTAGAAAAATGTTCTCTTGAGGACTCACATCTCTTTCACCTGCTTTGCTCAGCTCTATACATGAGGTATTCGGGTTCCATGTTTATTGATTCTTACATTTCAGTTTCTGGCACTCAGATCACAACTGCAGACCATGCTACCTTTGCCCTTTGGCTCCCTGAATTGCAGTCATGAACATGAAGTTTCATATCTTAGGGCTCAGTTCTGGCCTTCCAGACACACAGCAGTCCCTGCCAGGGGCCACCACCATTTGCCCAGGCACCTGGGAAAGAAGATCATATAAACATATTTATGACGATGAGTTAACAATAATTACACAACTGGACAATCAAAGCAAGAAGGAAACAATGGGTTATATCATACTCATCTGGCTTTGGAGCATTGTGTAGTCTACGTGTACCTAAAACGTGTTGGCTTTGAGCTCTTTTTTACCTCTAACCATCTTGTTCCTCTAGCCCCTAACATACTTGATCTGGGACTAGTCACTTGGCTAGACCTTACTTTTATCTTTTTTTTTTTTTTGTTTGTTGCCAGCACTAACTCCAATCTTTTAACCAGTGCAATTATTTTCTTGGAAAGTGAGGGGCTGAGTAGATAAAACTTGGATGAAGCTCATTTTTTTTCTTTGATTTTCAAGGCTAAAGAAGGCATATGAAAAGAAGAGAAATAATACAATCATGATTTTTTTTACCTGTGCTAAGTAGAATGAAAATAGTCCTACCCCATCAAAAGTTTATTTCCAGTAAAGAAATATATCGCCTGACCATATTTCTCCATTTCCTAGATGAGTAGAGGATTCTATGTTATAATGAAACATTGAGGGAGATGATTATCAAAAGAATTAAAGCCAGCTGCATAGGAGGAATTTAGGGAGGTGTGGTGATTTTGGCTATACTAATATTGAAACCTTAGGAAACTCAGTGCGTGTATGTGCACTCCCTTAGCTCATTCATTCGGAAATGGTGGGCCATCATCAAGCTTTTCTAGAAGTTCCTAAAGGAGAGGTTGTTCAGCAGATGTCTTCATAATGATTCAGAAGGCCTTCAATTTCCAGAGGAATAATGCTTTACAGGGAACAGAGGGTGTTCTGCAGATGTATCCTGCTGAGGAACTGCTGGACAGATGAGTGTCCATATGAATTTCTTTGGCAAGAGATACTGTAAATTCTAGATTTGTGGAGTTAAAACCTGGTAGCAAATGAGCTTAATGACTCAGAGAAAGGGAAAGTTCAGCAGCACGTGTACGGGATGTATCCTATTAAAGTGCAGCGGAGTCAGGCTCTAGTGCCTCTGATGAGGGCAAAATTTGGGTTCACCGGAACAAAGATTCTCTGATGAGTAACATGAACCTAAGACTCATGGTATCCATTTTAAGAATTATTTCTCTCTCTCTCTCTCTCAGGTTTATTTGCATTTCTATAATTTCTTAATCCCGGAAAGAACTTATTTTTTATAATATGATGATGTTTTAATATGCAACATTAATTTTTAGAATTCAGATTTGTGGTCTATTAACAGATTTTTTCCTTGCCCAAACAGGTGACATAGAGTGGTATAATAAACTTGATTATGTAGGAGCTTACTTAGGACAGAATGAGTCATTCACATCAGTGAAAAGAGTTCCTGCTGCCCCGTTAGTCCCTAACTGCACTGGAAAAAAACCTCTGCTAATATTTATTCAGTCATTTAATATTTTATAATGAACATTGACAGCTTTTAAGGGACCTAGTTATAGGAGCATACATATTTCTGTTTGTTTCATCATGGGTTTGGAATTTTTGTGCAGAATTTTCATGGTTCTCCAGTTCTCTGGTTTTTGAATAGATTAGTGTGACACTGCAGAACATTTCATGTTAATGGGGAAAAATTGGCAGCAATAAGTATCTAGCAAAAAATAGGGTTATATCGCCAAAATAGAGTATTGTTTTTTTAAAAAGATTTTATTTATTTTTTTATCTTTAGAGGGGAAGGGAAGGAAAGAGGGAGAGAAACATCAATGTATGGTTGCCTCTCGTGTGTCCACAGCTGGGAAATGGCCTGCAACCCAGGCATGTGCCCTGACTGGGAATCAAACCACGATCCTTTGGTTCGCAGGCCCACGCTCAATCCACTGAACTACACCAGCCAGGGCCAAAATAGAGTATTCTTAAGGCCTCAGAGTGGAGGGACCACATTCTGTTTGGTCTCACTGACACCATTAGTTTGCTGTGTGTCTTTCTCTTTTGCCTACTCACACCCCTCATGACCCTGACATCTTGCATGTGCTGAAACCTGAATAGATCTAGGTCTTTTTGTTTCTGCCAAAATTAAGAAACCCAAATAAATTTTAAAGTGCCTTTAAATTATTGTATGCTTTTACTAAAGTATTTTGAAGGGATGGCAAACTGGAATTACATGGCATGGCACAATGCAATGGAATGGCAAATATTGCCATTGTCCACATGGCCACCGTGTACCCACTCCCACCCTCCAACTCTCTCCTCTGTCTCCTAGATAGCCAACCGGAACCACCCAAGGTCCTTTGCCCTCCCCCTGCTTTCTTCTTCAGTCTTCCAAGCCTATTCCATTCCTTAGTCTGCAGCTCTCTGCCCTCTTGGTTCTTTCTCTTCAGCAATTACCTTATGTCAGCATAGAGAAGGCCCTGGAAGTGAGCTGAGGAAGAAAGGTGGTGAATATACGAATAGTTTTTTATTCTGTCAAGTAGACTTGTACACATTCTAATACAGATTTAGAACTCAGACCCTGCATAACATACATGACCTAGTGATTCCACTTCTGGAAATATCTCTGAAGAAACCCAAAACACTAATTCAAAAGAATATGTGTACCTCAATGTGTATTGCAGCATTATTCACAATAGCCAAGATATGAAAGCAAACCAAGTGCCCATAAGTAGATGAGCGCATTAAAAAGCTGTGGTACATTTACATAAAGGAATACTACTTGGCTATAATGAGAATGAAATCTTACCTTTTGCGACAGTGTGGATGGACCTGGAGGATATTGTGATAAGTGAAACAAGTCAGACAGAGAAAGACAAATACCATATGATTTCCTTTATATGTAAAATCTAAAGAGCAAAATAAACAAAAAATAGAAACAGACTCATAGGTACAGAGAATAGACTGATGGTTGACAGAGGGGAGGGGTTTTGGAGGTGGGTGGAAAAGGTGAAGGGATTAAGCAGTACAAATTAGTAGTTACAGAATAGTCACAGAGATATATATTATAACATAGGGAATATAGTCAATAATATCACATCTATATATGCGGCCAGCTGGATACTTGAAATATTGGGGGAACCACTCTGTGAAGTACATGATTGTTTAAACCACTATGCTGTACATCTAAAACTAATACAGAATAATATTGGAAAAAAATATTTGGTTGCTACCAACATCTAATCCAGTGGTCCCCAACCTTCTTGGCACCAGGGACCAGTTTCAGTTCCGTGGAAGACAATGTTTCCACAGGCTGTGGGTGGAGGGGTAAGGGTGGGGTATGCCAGGCAGAGTTCAGGAGGCAATGCCAGCAAAGCTTTGCTTGTGGGCGGCAGCTTACGTCCTACCATGCAGCTGGGTTCCTAACAGGCTCCAACCAGGTCCACTCCCTGGGGCTGGGGACACTTGCTCTGATCCATTCCTAACACTTTTCCTCAACATCTCCTGCTTTGTAGGCTTTGTTGTGTGCAATTTTGTTGGTGACAGTAATGAGAAGTGCCAGAGGCTATTCAGGAGGTAAGGTTCTGCCCGACTCTTGGGAGGCAGGAGGCTGAGCCTGACTCTGGGCCAGGGCTTGGGCACAGAGGGAAACTGCTGAGTGCAGCTCTTTGTAGACACCTACATTTGGGAGGACAATTTCAACTCATGTTGGAAAGAAATAAGAAAATGAAACAGTAACTATGCATATTTATTTTGGGAAAGAAAAGACAGAAAGTTATGGATGTGAAAGAGAGGAGAGTGGAACAAAATGAGACAAGGTGTCACAACTGAGGTGAGGAGTCATACAGGCTAAAGGTACAAAAGAAGATACGGTGAAGCTATCCAAGGGGAAAAGTAGGCAACAGAATGAACCACAGAAGAAGAAAGTGTTAAAATTTCATAACACTGTGGTTCTAAGGAACTTACTCTATATTGTCTTCATGGTCATTATTTGTAAACATCGCTTCTCTTTTCTTCTAAACTTTCTTTGAGGATGGAATCCAGGTTTGGTTTGCCCATGTGGTGGGAAAATGGGTGTCCCCAGAGGTCCAGCGCACACCCAGAAGGGCCCTGGGGAATCTTGAATGTCTGTGAGGAGATGAGGGAGGCCAAGTGTTGAGTAAGCAGATAGTAAAAGAGTCATTAGGGTCTTGAAAATTCTGATGACAAGTCTAATTCCAGTCTTGTCATCTTGAAACTTTATCTATTTAAGAATTTATTTAAATACAAATATGGGTGATAATCTTGCCTATTACCTTTGTCTCTTACCTCACTGACTAAGGCTATTCCTGGCCATGTACCATGAATAGAATAGAATAGAATAGAATAGAATAGAATAGAAAATTACAATAGAAAGCTATGTTCATTGTGGAAAGAATGTGAATCAACTATAATTTCTTTCAGACACATGGATAGCTATAGCTGTAGGTGTATGTGCATACATTTTGCTACCATGCAGTTATTTGAGAAATTGTTATTTTATTTACTAACATAACATGAATATCTTCCCATATCATTTTAGTGAGATGTCAACAAATGTTGTTTGAGAGCAAGTTATGTTGGAATGAGTCTATACTGTGAATTCCTTATTCTGTAACATGAAGACAAGATGCTTGAAACAAATGGTATTGCTAGTGAGGAAAAGAGCAAATTCTTCCCAAGAACATGAATAATCATAACATATACAGTTTTTACTGTAGTACTTAGTATGAGAAAAACCATTTGGAAGGCAGGGCAAGGGTATAGCCTCTTTTAATAGCATTTTTGATATATTCTACAAAGAAATTAGGTAATAATTAGTGAATTAATATTTGTAAAGCATTTTACAATCAATTCAATGTAAAACAATATACTATATTATCCACAAATATTACTTTAGGGCATGATTTGTCTTTTATTTTTTTCTACAAAGAAGAAAAAACTGTCTTTGAGGATAGGAAAATGTCCAATGTATTTTCTAGTTCTTAGTTTTTAACTCATATTCTACTAAAAAACTGAGATATTCTAGAAAATGATTTAATGTCAGATTACAATACCTGATTTATTATTCACAGTGTAATTTTTTATTAAATGCATTTTCAATCCCATTATCATTTTTTAAACTACTTAGCTCCAATCAAAAGGAAAATGCCCATTTCTTCATCTTTATTCATGCTTTTCATGTTCCAATGTCCTAGAAGGAGGTTTTCTCCATTTGTAAATGTAAAATTCTGGATTGCTCATTATATCTGAAAGATAGAAAGATGTGGTGGAAATGAATGATGAGAAAGCTCTACAACAGCAACCATTTGCTTCATTGTGATTGCTGCCCTGGAATAGTATCTGTTATTTCTGTCTTCACCAATGCCATTTGGTTCCCTTGCCAGTATTATTTATTCTTCCTCTCTTTTTCTGGGGGCTTAGATGGGTTAGCCATCTGAGACTTGAAAGTGTACTTTTTCCCCTTCTGAATCATAATTGATGAAAGTTTTCCTCCAAAAGTAGCACTAGGCTGAAGTAAAGTTCTTTAAAAGGCTATAGTAAGAAAGCAAAAGATTCTTTCCCCCCTAATGGATGTAAATAGAAATGTAGTGTATGTAACGGGCCCTTAGAAGACCTAACTGATTTATAACATGAAAATGTATTTCCTCCAAAACCATGTTTCCTGGAACTTTATTTTCAAATGACAAGTCTTAGAAGGAAACATGAAAGGTCTGCTACTATTTTAAAAGTGTGGGTTATTAAAAAATATAAAGGCATTTTCAGATAAGAGATACACAGTTCAGAAGAACTGTCTTCTAACACAGATCTTGTTTTACTTTTTTACTTGGCGTAACAAGAACTCGACACCCAATTTCATAGATGCCATCTGTTTTTGGTTGACCTTAATTTTCTGGATGACTGCTTTTCTTCAAATATTTTAAATCATGGCTAAATTTCATTTAACAAGAAATGTTTAGGTTAGTTTGCGAACAAGAAATCAGATGTTTTGAATCCAAACATATTTTAACAAACTGATTTGTAATGGTGCTAATGCTAGGATAAAGCCCATTTTTTTATTTGGCTCTTTAAAGACTAACAACATGCAGGGCCATATTTATTTTAACTTCATTTCATTCTGACATTTTGTAAACAATGGCATGATATTTATCATAAAGGCAAATTCTGCCTTGTTAATAGTAAAAAACTGACTACAACTTCTAGAATTTAACTTAAAAATTAAATTTATGATAGATTAATTCACATTTAAGTTGAAAAGTTTTAGTTTATTTTTGAAAACAATCAGCATTTCCCATATTGGTGTGATCCTAAATATTACGGAATGCTTGTTAAAAATAGACTGGGTCTCACTCTGATACAGTAAATCCGAGGCCCAGGTTTAATCCTTTTCCCACATGAATCTTAGGACCCAGCAGGGATAGAGAACACTGGTTCTCAACCTCTGGGACATATCCAGTTATCTGGGGACAGTGCAAATGTCAATGCTCAGTTCTTCTTCCAAGATGAATTCATACAGACTCCCTGGCACTTGGGCGTTGAAATATTAAAGTAAAAATTCCAATTCACTGCCTATGTGATTACTCCATACTGATGGGAGATGGATTACACGGTCATGTGAAAGGCCTTCTGTAAATGGTCACTAGATTTCTGAGAGCTGGAACATTAGCTCCATGAGGGCAGGAAACATCAGGGTCTCATAACCTCTGTTCCTTCAGCCCCAAGCACAGTGACTCTCACATGTATTGCGGATGCACAATAGCTATTTATTGAGTTAGTAAATAGTTCCTGTTGGCTGAAATTGTAATTGCCTTCAAATACTGAGCTTTTCCTACAAATGAATTTTAACAAGTGGACACAAAGTATTGTTGAAAAATGGTTAAAATGAGTACATACATATTATGGTAGACCTGAGAGATAGCCAGTGAAGCCTGATTCCAAGGTATCCCAGGTGAGCCATACAGGACTTTCCCTGCGATTTGCAGAGTGGGTGCCCATTTCAGCAGCCAGTACTGTCTGTGGGTGGGCAGCACACGTGGCGATCACATTTATGAACCTCCATCTCTACTACTAGGGATGGTGCAGGGTAGCAGCCAGGCTCTGGGCAGTAGGAGAGCAGAATCACCCACCTCTGCCTCCCACCCAACAGTCCTGCACCTGGTCTTTGAAAAAGCACGTACTTACTGAATTTTGGCCCAACGCCTCCTGCCCACATTTACTTTGCCTCCCGTTTATCAGCCATTGCCAGTGTGAGTTTGGCACTCTGAGACTGTCATTTTGTTGTGTGACCACAGTAGCACCTGGTATGGTGCCAACCATACAGTTGTGGCCAATTCTAATGCTTAGAGGTGATGAATAGAATACACAAAAGAAGATGACCAGGAAAATACCACTCCTTAGTGGATAGGAAAGGAAAAGGTAATGATTGAGGACAGCGAAATGGCAGAAGCTTTTAATGTAGTTTTCAATTTGCTTTTTGTGTAAATGCTCAGATGTGAACACTTACTTGGCTAGAATGATTCTCAGCTGTGAGAGAAGATTAGAAGGCCAACTGGACTGGGAAAGAAGTAATTAAAGAGTACCTGGAATGTCTGGGTACAGTTGAACTAGAAGGGCCGGATGATTGGCAGTGTAATGCAATGGAAAGAAATTTGGAGGAATATTCAGAACATCCCTGGTCTAGTTCCAACTTACTGACTAATGGAGTGACCTTGGGAAAAGAAGGCCTCTGAACCTTGCCTTCCATACCTGTGGAATGGAGATGATATTACCTACCTCCCAGGGTTATACAGAGTAAATGAAAGAAAGTCATGCAGTACCACTTGGACCTAATGCATGTTTAACAATTGCAGATGTCACCGCACTGCTGCCAGCCTTTGTTTTTGAGAAATGGAGGACAGTTCTGTGCAGGATAGCAAACAATGAATGCATTAGTTTGCTCTAATATTTATGAAATGAGTGGGGGAAAATCATCAAACAACTAATTAGTAACATTTTAAAAGAATGAAGAGGTTGGAAAGTAACTGTATGGCTTTAAGGAGATTGAATGATGCCTTACTAACTTTATTACCCTCCATAATTCAGGAAAAGCTCCAACGATAAGGAAATGGCAGTGGAATCCTGTGTGATTGTCAAGATATCATTGTAAGTGGAGCTGTTAAAAACTCCCAGTACCATGCTTATTTTGGGCATATGCATAATTATCATTGATTAACTATTAATATATTGTATGGTGTGTCCTGTATTAAAGAATAATAATAGCCCTGGCTGGTATAGCTCAGTGGATTGAGCATGGGCCTGTGAACCAAAGGATCGCTGGTTTGATTCCCAGTCAGGGCACATGGCTTGGTTTTGGGCCAGGTCCCCAGAGAAGGGTGTGTGAGAGGCAACCACACATTGATGTTTCTCTCCCTCTCTTTCTCCTTCTCTTCCCCTCTCTCTGAAAAATAAATAAATAAAATCTTTGAAAAAATAATAATAGAGTAAGCAGTCAGCTCAAGTACTTAGCACAAAGTTGAGTCAACTTAGCAGGATTTCATAAGACTTGATCTGAGTACACTGTAGATTCTGAAACATGGGGTATTCTCTAACATTATCAAGAGTAAAGGAAATCAAGCTACTTGTAATCAATCTCCAATGGCTGATAGAACTAGAATGACTGGCCCTGGCTGGAGTGGCTCAGTTGGTTGGAGTGTAGTCCCATACACCAAAGGGTCGTGGGTTTGCTTCTTCATTAGGGCACATACCTAGGTTGTGGGTTTGATCCCTAGTTGGGAGGCAACCCATCAAGGGTTCTCTCTCTCACCTTTCCCTCTCTCCAAAATCGATAAATATATATTAAAAAAGAATGACTGTGCTGTTGTATTACCGAATGACCGAGTATGCTGGGGGAGAAGAAATCTTCCATGTCTAGCCATTATCTATAGAACTGGATGCCCTGAAAGCAGTTTCTCTGAGGGGTTGCCTGCTAATCATCAATAGCAGAATCATCTGAAGAACTTGTTAAAAACAGAAACTTGGGCCCTGACTGGGTAGCTTGGTCGGTTTAAAGTGTTGTCCCTGTATGCCAGTGTTATGGGCTTGATCACCAGTCAGGGCACATATAAGAACCAACCAATGAATATATAAAAAAGTGGAACAACAAATTGATGTTTCTCTCTCTGTCTTTCTCTTCCTCTCTCTCTAAAATCAATTAATTAAAAAAAAAGCAAACTTGTAAGCCTCTTTGCAGACTTACTGAATGGGAACTCTCAGTGTATATTTTAGAGCATACCTTTTATCAAACACCCTAGAGATTCTTACATTGAAGTTTGTGATTTGCAGGGGAGAATGGTATTATATCAATTAAACATTTTTACAATGAATATGGCTCCAAGAATTGAGAATATCATTAAACACTCAGATGAGGGTAAATATGAAGGGATAGTAATTACCCTGAAAAATTGAAATACAAATCAATGATTTAAAAAAAAATGAGAAGGGAGTCATGCAAACATAAAATGAATTTCAATGAGGAAAACAAGAAGATATATTTAGAAAACAAACTCTATGGTGTAATAATAATCATCCCTTTGGATTAGGAGTTTTCAGGTTACCTCTTCAGAGGATATTCACTCCTGCCTAGATTTTTCTCCTTTTTGCCTCCAGGTAGAGAATACTTATCAGGTTAATGAACCAAATAGCTATACTCCCCAGGGCTCAGTAGTTCCCTAGGTTACACATTAGAATGTCGTGGATCATTTTTTAAGATACCAATTCTCAGGCCCTATTCTCAGCTTAAGCAGGATTTTTACAGGTGGGGCAGAGGCACTGGTGTTATCTAAATGCCCCCAAGTGATTCTGGATTGAGAGACAGGACTGAGAACTACTATGTAGATAAACAAAGGTAGGGTACAGGTGGGGGGAACGAGAGAAAATTAGCATGATTTCTTACCCAGTAATGTTTATGTGCAAAAATAGAAATTTTAAGTGTTTAAGCAAGTATATCTGAATTAACAATGTTACCAGTTGATTTTCCCTTTGCAATAGTCTTACATCTTATTCCTTCTTCAGCTTCATTGTCCTTGCCGAATTTAAGGTTTTCATCTTGAATGGGTACAATTTTAGAAGTCCTGAAAGCTGGCCTGTTTGTTTTGATTTTTCAGGCTGCCTGCAGCCTAATGTGAGGATGTTTCCCTGGCGGTCACTTTATTTTCTAGTGACAGGCTTTGTGGATCTGTCAGAAGAGTCCTATAAAATAGATTAGTCACTAATTCTGTCTTTTCAATGCCTGAATTTGGGATCAGGCACCTGAATAAGTAGATGGCAGGTTATTTTGGAGAGGTTTATGACCCTTAGTTTGGCCATAACTGCCTGCAGCAAAGCCAGGATGGTTTCCTCCTTATTGATTGATTGATGAATTATTTGGTCACTCACCAAATTTGGATTAAACACCTGTAATATCAGAGGCATTTTACTGGCCACTGAGTATAGTACATTAAGATAAAATACCCAATCATTGTTTAATAAGCAGCTCAGTGTTATTTCTTTCTCTCCAATTTTCTTCCCCATTCTTCTCACCTCTTTCTTTCACTGCTTTGCATAGAAGAACCTGCTTCTACCATTAATGAGACCTGGGGTAAGAGTCCATGCAAGTCTATTATATGCCTAAGTTTAAAAATGATAAAACAAGCTTACAAACTGCTAAGTATTCTATAGTCTACTATGCTGAAAAATTTATCCTTCTAATGAGGGAGAACTGTTTGAATTTAGAATTCTCAGACTCCTCAGAATTTTGAGCTAGAATATGACCGTTCTGGGAGAGTCCACTCCTGGCATCCCACACCTGGCTTCCTCCTTTTCTTTTCCCACCTCTGAATCCTCCAAATCTTAGAGGGGCCTCACATACATGCACACTATGAAGCTTGCTTGTCCATGCTCTATCCGAGGCTTTTCTCCAACCCCTGACAATCAGAAGCCCTTGGCTACCCTGGGAGTGTGTACACCAGTGTGGTTAGCCCTTGGGAGGGTAGGCCCTGGGAGGAGATTCCAGCAGGCACTGGAAGTGGCTCAGGGTTATTTAAGCTGGCAATGTTAGTATCTTCCATTCCCAAAGCATGGTCAGGTTTGGGGGATGGTGTCAGAGGAGGCTACTGGTGGGCATGTCCACTTGGCCTCAACAGGAGGCATGCAACTAAAGGAGAGCCTGAGTGGGATGCTTGTTCAGTGTGGCATCCTCTGAAGTTGAGGTTCCTCTTACCTGGGTGTAAGAGTGGTTCTGGTCTTACTTGTCTGCTTATTTTGCTAATTTGACATTTATCGAGCACCTCCATTCACTGTAAGGTGTAGTGGGTACTATGTTTGCCAGTGCAGAGAAAAGGATAATGAAGAAAAGTGAGAAAAACCAGGTTTTTCCTCTTCTAGTCTCATTTGGTTTCTCCACTGATATCCTTGGACAGGCTGCACATCTCCTGGACCACGTTCCTTGGAAGGCGTCCAGGTCCAATTTTTGTCATGAATGGTTAAGGACTCTGCTGACCAGAGCTTACTGTGTCAGGCTGGGAGTAGAACATGCTTAGTGAGGTTTTAACTGTGGCACATTGTACATATTACATAGAAATAGGGGTTAGGCTTTACACCCAAGGCATAATTCCCAATTTGAGAAATCTTTGCATACATTTCTGATTATGCTTTAATAAACACAAATGAATTTATCTGTGTCAAAATTTAATTCAATTTTACACTTTCCTTGATGATAAGAAAAGGGAGCTCAGAGTCAGTTACAACAGTTGACTTCTGGGCCCAATAATAAATATGCAAACGAATGCTAAAATATAAATCCAATTTGAAATAATTCAAAGTGAAATGACATAGAGAAGATTAGCCTAAATGGGTATTATCTACCTGTCTTTCTCTATGTGATGCTGTGTGAAGAGTGCAAAATCAAAGACAAAGGTTGTAACTCAAGTTACACTGAGCACACTCAGGTTCTTTCCAAACACCTTGCACTTTTCCAAGACTCTTGGGGGCAGCTGTTGGGTTATGTTATTATTGTCTGAGAAGAAGCATGCCTGGTAGTAAACCTTTCTAGGTAATACTAAAATATGGAAAGGTAATGGTGAAAAAACACTAGTAAGTACTCCACGAAGAAATAAGTGTTCTTTAAGAATAAGGAAAATCAGCAGTGAAAATCCTTGAAAAATCTACTATGGGCTTTTGAGAGAAAAAACCATGAAAGGAAGAGACATTTCCAAATCCAAATCTGAGTGTAAATTGGATAGGCAATCTCTGGGACTGTGCACCTTGATTGCTAAACCTGAGTAAATTGTATACAGGGAAATCTTTCTGGGTATTTGTTGTTGAATAATTTAGTTTATCCTGCTGATTGAAAAAATATCTAGAGCAACACCAAATTGGCTTTAATTTGTTTTCATATTAAGATTGATGAGAACACTTTTAAAGTTTATTCTGGTTTCCTTTAAATACATTTCAGCTCTTTTTGTAAAAATGGCTCATTTGGCAATTGATTAAAGCACTTTGATTAAAATGACTAACCTTCAAATAATCAAGATATTAAAAAAAACTTCATGACATTCATGAAAAGCCTATTTGTATAGTATAAATCCTTAAAAATCATTAGCTCATTCTGATGATCAAATAATAAATACATAAGTGAATTAAAAACATAAATGCAAGCTCATCTAAATTTAATTTGCTTTAGATAAAATCCACATACATGCTTTAATATTGAATTTCAATGATGTAAATATTTTAGGCAGAAAGCAGGAGTTTGAGAGTAAACATAATAAATTAATTATAAGTTTCTAAGAAGTTATCCCCAGGTAGCCTTTATTCTTTACTCTTGGCTTTTGGTGAAGCATCACATGAAAAACATTGTAAATCTCTCTCTTTTTTTTTTGTCTTCCTTACACACTTTTTTCTTCTCTGAATGGGTGAAACCATGTTCGAATGTATTCTTCTACCCAGGCAAATCCTCTTCTGCAGGAAGAGGAAGGTTGTGGGTGGGAGAGTTTTAAAAGTTAGCCATCCATGATTTGAGGAACACGAATTTGTGAAGAAGGAAGAGAACTGTCCATATTCTTTTCTATTCTCCACCTCAAAGATTCAGCTTTTTAATTTATATTTTAATTTATACTTTATGTATACCTATGACTAACTACAATTTAAGATTGCAGTGGAGGGCACATTTACTCTAAGAACATGAACACAGAAGCAGAAAATCTTTACACGAAGGACAGAAAAAGTCTACTAAAAACTTGGATTAATACTATTGCAGTATTCTTGCCAAAGCATGAAATCTAGCCATTCTTTTCCAGTTTGGTGAATTTGTGGATGTACAGCTGGGTCTACATTGGGTCAGCAAAATGAACATTTTAGTTACAGCTTTTAAGGGGATCCAAGTAAATAACAATACAACTTTTTTAAAGGGAAATGAATTGTTTATTTGATTTGTGCTGCTTGTACTCACATAAGATTGTATTGAACCTGGAGGACAACTTATGTATTTATTGAAAAGGGTATACTTGGCCCAGTAGGTAGTGCGGAAATTATCTTCACAGTGTGCTTTCTCTCTGATGGTAAGATCCACTTAAAAATTCAATTGATTTAAGAACTTGCTTGATATTTAATAAAATCAGCAAGGTGATAGTAATGATAATACAATCTTTTCAAATTCAGCTAGTAAAGTGCTAGAATAGCTAAGGAAAGTAAATATGATCTCCTGCTCCTCCAACTCTGAATGCAATATCATGCATTGCATCTAGGAGGAAGGGGGAAGGGCCAAATTATCTTACCTTACAGAGTTTTATATTTATCATTAACATTCACTCAAAATTTACATTCTTTCCCATAATGTATCTATAATTCTTTTTATGTTAATATGTTTTAATTTGACATCTAATAGTATTTTAGAAATGTACTATGTTTACCCTGGAGTTCTTTACATCTCCAGAGTCACCTTCAATTTCCCCAGGGGTACTCTGTTGTGATTGGAGAATTGTTGTCCTGAAGAATAGTTCCATCAAGTTGTGATGATTTTGTAAAATGTTCTTCTTAACCCCAGGGAAGGTTCTATCCTGGGAAATAATTTTCTAGAAGTACTTGGTGATGTTGGAAACACAAGGAGCCATTTATCTCCAGGATCATCTTTTTCAAAGCTTGTCACTGCAGTTCTTCTGATTACATCATTCCCCCCCACCCCCGTCTCAAAACTTTACAATTACTCAACTGCAAGTTTATAACTGCTTCAGGGAGAGAAACTCTAGAAATTGACCTTGCTTTACTGTCTTAATCATTTTTTCCCCTTCAACAGCAATAACAAAAAATTATTGAGTTTCTTTTATTGCCAGGTCATACTCCTAGGGAATTAAAGAAGTACAGGCATGATTCTTGCTCTTAACCTACATAAAACAGTAGATAAGATAGATGATACACACAGAAGGATAAATAATTATAAAAGGTAGCAAAACAGGGATTTCTGGCCAAGATGGAGGCATAGGTAAACATGATTCCCCTCCTTGCACAACCATAAAAAGCATCACAACTAACCTCAAAACAAAATACAACCAGAACTACTAGAAAATCAAACCGTATGGAAGTCTGACAACCAAGAATTTAAAGAAGAAATATTTATCCAGATGAATATTCATAAGGTAGGACGGAGGGAGCCAGGGAGCTGGGGTGGTAGTGATGAGGTTGCAGCAGGGAGGCAGCAGTAGTGGTGGCTGGTGGAATGGGCACTTCCACATTCATGTGTGGTGGATAAAAACCAGGAGGGACACTTGGAGAGTGGGCCATCCCAGCCCTAGGCCAGACTGCACAGCCCAGGGTTCCAGCACTGGGAAATAAAGCCTCATAACTCTGGCTATAAAACCAGTGGACGTTGGGGTGGTGGAAGAAACTGCCAGTCTTTCAAGAGAGTTTTTTTAATGGATCCACATGGCCCTAGAATGTATGCAAACCCACCCACTCTGGGATTCAGCAGTTAGAAGGGTCCCAGTCACATTAAGAAAGTGGGGTGACTGGAAATGGGGTGATAGCCCAGTAAGCAGCATTTTCTTCTTTCTGATCCCTTTCCCACATACAGCACCACAAAACAGTGAAGCACGTTGCCCTACCTTGGCGAATACCTAAGTCTCTGCCTTTTACAATGTAACAGGTGTGCCAAAGTGAGGTCAAAGTAGTTCTACCTAATACACAGAAACAAACACAGAGAGGTTGCCAAATTGAGGAGACACAGAAATATGGCCCAAATGAAAGAACAGACCAAAACTCCAGAAAAAGAACTAAGCGAAATGGGGATAGCTAACCTATCAGATGCAGAGTTCAAAACACTGGTGATAAGGATGCTCAGAAATCTCATTGAGTATAGCAAATGCATAGGGGAAAAAATGAAGGCTACACTAAGTGAAATAAAGAAAAATCCACAGGAAACAAACAATGAAGGGAAGAAAGTCAGGATTCAAATCAACAATTTGGAGCATAAGGAAGAAATAAATAGTTGACCAGTATAGAATGAAGAAACAAGAACTAAAAAAAAAAATTATGAAGAGAATAAGAAGACTCTGGGACATCTCCAAATGTGCCAATATCTGAATCACAGACATGCCAGAAGAAGAAGAGGAAGAGCAAGGAATTGAAAACTTATTTGAAAAAATAATGAAAGAGTTTCCTTAATTTGGTGAAGGAAATAGACATGTATGTCCAGGAAGCACAGAGAGTCCCATACAAGTTGGCCCAAAGAAGACCATACTAAGACACATCATAATTAAAATGCCAAATGTTAAAGATAAAGAGGGAATCTTAAGAGCAGCAAGAGAAAAGGAGGATGTTACCTACAAGGAGTTCCCATTAGACTGTCAGTTGATTTCTCAAAAGAAACTTTACTGGCAAGAAGGGGCTGGAAAGAAGTATTCAATGTCATGAAAGGAAAGGACCTACAATCAAGATTACTCTATGCAGCAAAGCTATCATTTAGAATGGAAGGCATTCTAAATGTTTCCCAGACAAGGTAAAGCTAAAGGAGTTCATCATCACCAAGCCCTTATTACATGAAATGTTAAAGGGAATTATTTAAGAAAAAGAAGGAGATCAAAACTATGAACAGTAAAATGACAACAAATTCACAACTGTCAAAAACTGAAGAAAAAACAAAAACAAAAACAGACAGTAAACAACTAAAACAGGAACAGAATCATAGAAATGGAGATCACATGGAGGGTTATCAGTGGGGAGGGGGAAGGGGAAGAATGGGGAAAAAGTACAGGGATTAAGAAGCATAAATGGTAGGTACAAAATAGACAGGGAGATGTTAAGAATAGTGTAGGAAATGGAGAAGCCAAAGAACTTATATGTCTGACCCATGGACATAAACTAAGGTGGGGAATGCTGGAAGAAGGGGTGTGCTGGGTGGAGGGGAGCAAGGGGAAAGAATTGAGACAACTGCAATAGCATAATCAATAAAGTATACTTTAGAAAAGGCAGCAAAACATGAAGGATATATTATTCAATTAATTATTTCAGTCAACAAATGCATACTGGATGCCTACTCTCAATCGGGTATTAGGCAAAGTCATGGGGCAGATCCAAAAAAGAATAACATGTATTTACACACAAACAGAATCTCATGTGACATAATTAATATGGCAGTTCATGTGTGTGGAACCTGTGGCTAGCTCTTTGGGAGGTTTTGTGAAAGCAGGAGAGTTTCCTCTATTTTACTAGTTGTGTCTGTCTATTTTTGGTGTCACTTCTTTTATTTTCTAGTTTCACAGTTTATTGTGGGAATCATTCTCTCACCAGTTTCTTGGGATTTTGTCCTCCTTTTGGATGAGTTCACCTTTTTGTCTTGGCTCTTAGGACTTGATAATGGAATGAGAATAATGCCAAAGCAAGTACATGGACTTCAAACTTTGTTCTCCAACCTGCAATGCTGCCAGAAGTCCTTTTACACACCCCATGTAAGTCCTTTCTTCCAGTCTCAAGAGCAGCTAATACAAACTTCTGTTATCCTCCACATAGCCTCAGCAATTCTGTCAGCAGGTAACTTTCTTCACTTCACAAAAAAGATTTAGAAACTATTAGAATGCAACACCATGATTTAGAATACATATTAGAATGCAATTTCTGTCTAAATGCTAGGCATGCTCCTACCTCGGATCTTTTGAACCAGCTGTTCTCTTTACCTGGATCACTCTTCTCCCAGACATTCACCTGGCCAACCCACTTTTCTTTTTGATGTATTTGCTAATTGTCACCTTTTCAATAAGGCTTGCCTTGTTGAAACTCTCATTCCACTCCTCCTACAGACATCCTCTATTCCTCATACATGTGCAGGCTTAATAAATATTTGTTGAATGAATGGTGCATTCCTGCACATTTTAACACTTCTCTCTCCTACCTAGTAAAAGAGAGGTTCCTCTTCCTGGTAAGGATAGTTCCTCTTACCTCCCTCTGGTCCACTTTCCAGATCCAGGTCTTCAGGAATCCAAATTCACTAGTTATGCAATATCTTCATCGCTTGAACTCTTCTCCCTTAGCACAAATTTTCCAATCTCTCACACACACAGAAAATCAATTATCCTCTCTATTCTAATCTTCCCTCTAGCCAGCTTACAACTAAACTTCTTGAGAGGAGAGTCTTCACTTACTGTGTCCACTGCTTCATTTCCTGTTTACCCCTTGATTTCAATCTGACTTCACTGTTTGATGATCAGAAGAAATCGTTTCCATAAAAATGATCAATGGTCTCCTACTAGATCGGGCCCTCTTCAGGGGTCCTATAGCATTCACAGCTCCCTCCATCATACATTTTATTGCATGATAAAGGGCTTCGTTGTTATCTTATCCACTGGACTTTTTATTTTACACTTTTTATTTTATTTTTTATCCATTTTTGTTATTTATTTAAAAATGGCTGTTGAATATTAATGTGTACAGACACAATAATAGGTCCTGGGAGATTACTGGGAAACTGACAGGAAGTTTATGCTAAACACAGCTTACAGCCCTATGAAAGAAGCCAGCATTACACAGAGAAGCAAATAAACAATTGTACAATTAGAACTGCCATCATGGTTTTGAAGAAGACTTACCTGGGGCTTAGTAAGGGAATTGGACCTTTCAAAAGACTTGAAGAAGAAGTCCTTGGGAAAGGGACATGGGGGCTGAGAAGAGAAGCAGAGCAGAAATTCGCTGGTTGAAAATAAGTGTAGGAGAGGGAGAAATGGGATGTGTAAAGCACTGAGGTTGGAGGGAGCATGGAGTCTGAGAACCTAGGCAAGAGCTGACCAGGATGCAAGGGAGGAGTGACAGATGGAGCTGTTCGTGAGTTAGGAGCCACATGACACAGTGACTTTTAGAACAAATTAAGGATTTGGGTCTTTAATATCAAGAATATGTGGGTGTCTTTAGGATGGAGGTTGTATCTTCTTCATATCTTTACCCTTAGCTACTAGTTCAGGGCAAGAATTATCATAGAAGCTCATTAAATGTTTATTAAATGGAAGAAGAAATGGAATCCTGAACTAGGTCTCAAAGACTCAATGTGATTGGCCAGGAAGAAGAGGTGGAAGACATTTCTTTGCCAATGAATGTGTTTAAAGAAACATGGAGATGTAAAAAAAAAAAACACAACATTTTGCTTTAGATGAGGCAAGGGGTTCAATGTGATTGAGAGGAGGTGGGACAGGGAGAAAAGAAAGAAAGAGATTAGAGATGATGAAGGCACTCAGGGGAAGGAGCTCCAAGAAGGGGCAGCTGAAATAAACGCTACAAGAGTTCAAAGAAAGGTAAGGTCATGAAAGGTCAAAACCATCAGAAAAATTGTCTCAGAATCAGAGCATTTGGGAGGTTAGATGAGGATCTATATTTTGTTTGAAAGGGCAGTTAGGTCTTAGATGAGCACAGAGATATGGGAAAGCATTCTTGACACGAGAAATGAAACAAATTATGGCTCAGAGGCCAGAATATACTGGAATTCTTCTTTTTCTAGTAAAAACTTTGTCCCTCTTTAACCTCTGTACATGTTTCAGCATCCCCCCCCCCCCCCCCGCCCGGTCCATTTCCCATAATGAATTGTGTAAAAAAAGTCTTTTCCAAAAATTTGCCTAAGTCTTTAAAAAATCCTAAAGAAAATCTTTTGCTTTTAGCAGATGTTTTGTTTGATTGAAAGTAACTTAGGAAAAATGAGGAGAATGACCATATTTGTTCAAAAATGTATATTCGCTAATACATTTTGGGCTGCATGGTATTTAGTTTATTAGCTCATATCAGCTTCTTTTCTTGCCAGCTGAAGAACAGTAATATGATTTTGTTCCAAATTTTACATTTTGCCAAAGGTCTGTTTCTCAGCTGCATTTTGGGGAACAGCTGTCAGCTCCAAGCAATCTGATTGCTTTTCATGAATGATAAATCACTTGCCCTGGACACTGATTTGTTTAGGTACAATAGGAAGAGACATCTTTCTGTCTAGTGTGTTAGCAGAAGAATTGGTAGGGTGAGGATGGTGGGGGAGAAGTGTGAAAGTTCTAGTGGGTGTTTCCATAGTACTTAATGTTCATGTAATGTTAATTTCATCTTGAGTGAATACTGGAAGGAAATTCTCTTAACTAGTGATTTTGAAAGCAGCAGGAAAAAGCAATGGTCCTTTCTCTCTTAGAAGCCATTATCAATTTATGACTGAGTTATCTGTTTTAAAATAAAAAGAAAATATTCTCTAGAATTACACATTCTTTTGTTTAAAAAATTGCCCATGCAAATGGTAAGGGTTAAAGTGGTGTTAGAAGTTACAAAGAGAAATCTCGAATTTCATTAAACTATCCAATTAGTGAGACTCAGCAGTCCATGACAATATTTATCAAATTCCCAGCTTAGCTAAGACCTTATCTGCTCCATTTTTCCTTGCACAAAACACAGAAATCTACATTTGCTGTTCCACGTTCCAGGGGGACAGAGGAAAGACGGGAGATGGGTGGGGTGCATCTCATCTTTCAGTTATGTTTACTGCTTGAATTTAATTTTGGAAAAACTGTTTTGAGGTGAGAGGTGAGAGAATTGAAATATTTCTCTTGCCTTGAGATTTGTTCACGATGGTGTTGCCCTTGGGTTTGCTTCTGATGGGCTTTTCCCCACATCTTTCTGTGAGAGACTTGAGCAATCTATCTGCATAGCTCTTCTTGAATATAAGAAAGGTAATTGGTGAATCACATATTTTCACCAAGAACGGCCTGGGATGGCATAGTGGTATGCTTTGGACCCTAAATTTGTAAAAGTGTCCACCTTTGCTGTAAGCGTGGGGCCCTGCACCCTCATTCGCTGAGTCCCCATCCTCTGCAGGGGCTGCTTGAGGGCTGGCGGCTCCAGCCAAGCTGACTCGGTACAATCAGACAAAGCTGAAAACCAATTGGCATCATTCCTCAGCTGGATGTCAGCAGGCTGGGCACTTACTGCAGGGATGCTCTTTTATTTTAATAAGTAATTTATTTAATGAGCCGACAATGGCAAAATGTCAAATTCAGAGACTTCAAGGATGAACAGCACAATTACAAGGAGCAGGAAGTCTATTGGGTTTGCGATATTCAGTGTCCTCAGAAATGATGTTCCTTGAGCTGATTTCAAAATCACTTGGCAACTGATTTGACAAAGGATCTCTGCCATTAGTCTTGAGAGAAGTAATGCCACCCATACTCAGTTTTAGAGTTAGTAAAATCAAAACGGCAGGTGCTGGGTGTAGACAGTGTGAGCTATGGCAGGTAGACATGTTTTGTAAGAGCAGAGAGGTGGGAGTCATGTAGTTGGCCTAATGGGACATGCCTTCACCTGCCTTGTCACCCACATGGCATCATCTGATGCCTGCCTTTAGGGTGGGCAAAGGAGAGGAAAGAGCTCTCCACTTTGGTTGTGCTATCGATTAAAGGTGTGTCTTTGGATGCCTCACTCAGGCTCTGAGATATTTTTCTCCTATGTTCAAAGGAAGAGCTTGAGGCTGAAGGGGATGAAGTTCCTTTCCAGATTCTGAACTGTGATTTCCCTCAAATATCCCCTCCAGTGCACAAATGTGTTCTTTAATTCCCCAGTACTGGTTGGTTGTGAGTTCAGATGCTGTAAAAGAGGTAAGTCAGTTAACCTAAAGGTAGAATATAAAGGTTTATTTATAGTAATTCTACTGGTCCAACCTTAATTTAACAGTCATCTATTGCATACCTACCTACCAGGCACTGTTTTAGACACCAGACATACAGCAACGACGGCAGCTGTCACAGGGCTACCTTCCTATTCCCATATTGACAAGATTACCATCAGGGAGCTCTAACTCACTGCACTTGGAAATGAATATTTCTTCTAGGAGCCTGTATCCAGATTTTATATTATTATTATTTTTTATTTTGCCAAGTGAAAAAAAGGTTGCATTGTGCACTGTGCTATGTCTGATATGTTTAGCTGGCATATTCTTCAGCCATTCCAATTAGTTTTTTCTTCCTATGTTAGAATTTAATTAAAACTCATATTGCTTCGTTCTTTCCTTCTGACTCTGGAGGGCTCTGCAATATGTCCATAATCCTTTCTAGGCTCAAATGCAGGGATGAAAAACCTGTTCTTACTTGGAGTCTGAGGTTCTGTGCTTGAACTTGTTCTGTGTTGCTCCTCTCCTGGCAACGGTGCATAAATGTGAGAAACTGATTTGCACATGCTGGCTGGCTTTGCTTCTGAAAGGAATAATGTGCATAGCTGGTCTCCGACTGATGTGTGGGAGCTGCCATTTGGGGGCGTATAACACTCTTTATTTTTTATCCCGCTTAGAATTCTAAGGCTCAATGGCCAACATCTGTCATCCCTCAGTTTAAAATTTTTAAATTAACTTTTTATGATTATAACAGTAATAACGTTTATTATTAACTTTCAGAAAATATAACAAGTATAATAAAGAAAATAAAAATAACCCATAACCCCATGACTCTGAGTTAATAGTTATTAGCCTTCTATTTGCATATCTTTTACAATATATATACAGTTTTGTATTCTGTTTATTTTTTGTCCTCAATAGTATCTTGTGAAAATATCCTTAATAATATTAAAAATCTTTGAAGATTTCATTTTAATGCCTGCATGGTGTTTAGTCATACAGTTTTATTACAACTTATTTAACCAATATCTTATTTTTGGATGTAGTTTCTAATTTATTATTCTTTTAATATACTGTAATAGCCTTGTTATATAGTTTAAATATCTCCATATTTAGTTCCTTAAGAAAAATTTTAAGAAATAAAATGATTAGGTAACTTGACACATATCACCTGATTATTGTTTAGAATTGTTTGATATGTACTCTTGCTAGAATTGTGTACCCATTCCACATTTTAGAAAAATCTATGTCAATCTGTTAGGCAAAAAAAAAAAAATAAATAAATAAATAAATAAATCTCACCATTGTTTTATTTTCCAGTTGTTGGAATCCTAGTGAGATTGAATGTGTTTCATATGTTTATTGGCCATTTGTTATTTTTTGTTAATTTCATATATATTTCTCTGCTTCTTTATCTGTCTTTCATTGATCTGTGGGGTACACTGAATAATGACCTCCCAAGGATGTCTGTAACCTTATCTCCAAAACGTGAGAATTTGTCACTTTACCTGGCAGAAGCGATTCTGCAGATGTGGTTAAATTAAGGACTTTAGTATGAGGAGATTATTTTGGTCTATCCAGGTGGGGTCATTACAGAAGGGTTGGACTCAGAGCAGATAAGATGATGGAAGCAGAGGTCAGAGCACAGAAGACCTGAATATATTATGCTAAGGGCTTTGAAGATAGAAGAAGGATGGGGCAAGAAATGCTGGTGGCCTCTAGAAGCTAAAAATGGTGGGGAAAAGGGTTCTTTTCTAGAGCAGCATCTAGAAAGAATCAGCCCTTGGACATCTTCAGCCCAGTAAAACTGACTTTGGATCTCTGAACTCTAGAAATGTAAGAAAATAAAGTTGGATTGCTTTAAGCCACTAAATCTGTGGCAATCTGTTAACAACAGCAGAAAATGAATATAATGTGTTCTTATTTTTCTCACTGGTATGTAAATACTCTTTTATATAATCAAGCTATTAAGTTGTCATAAATATTACAAATATTTTTCCCAGGTTGCAGTTTACTTTTAAGTATTTTAGTGGTGTTTTTCGATGAATTTTTGTTCTTAACTTTTAAAATATTGTTGTTATATTAGACAAGCTTTATTTGAGTGGCATACAAATTTTAAAAGTTATGCAGTAAAATCTGTGTATCTTTTCCTTGGTGATATATTCTATTGCTTTTAAATCAATTTTATGTTCACCAATGTTACTTCCAGCATTTTTATGGTATGTGATTTTTCATTTATCATTCTTTATTAAGTGTTTATATATTTTTAGTCCTATTTCAAGGCTATCTAATCTGTCCTATTAATCTGTCAAGTCCTGTGCTCTTACTATACCATTTAAATTATTGTACTTTCATAAAAGTTTTTATATCTAGTAGGGCCAAGTTCTCATTCATTACTCTTTTCATTAACATTTTTTAAAAGCTGGTGTCAACATTTTATTTTTCCAGATGAGTTTTACAATCACTTAGACAAGTTAAAAAATTTCATGAGTATTTTAATTTAAGAATTACAATAAATCTGTAAAGTAATTTGGAAATATTGCATCTTTTTAATATCAGCTCTTCTTATAGAAGATGGTATATTTTTCCATCTACAAAACTTAAAAATTATATTTCTTTAAAGTTTTATAGATTTGTTGATGTAATCTCAGATGTTATTCAATAAGATTAGTTTTAGGCATTTTGTATGTTTGGTTACTATTGGAATAAGAATGATTTTCTATGGGACTTACAAATCAGTCTTAGCTGATGAATTGGAAAACTCTCTATTTTTATATAGATATCTTCTGCTTTACTGAACTTTACTAATTATGAGTTTTTTAGTTGACTCTCTTTTTTTAGGTACATAATTAAATCACATGTAAATGCTGGTGATTTTGTCTCCTACATACTGAAAATTTACCCTTTTTCATTTCAAAGTTTTAAAGTATCAATTAGAACTTCTTGAACCATATTGAATGTTAACAGTAACATGATGCATCTTCATCTTATTCAAACTTTAAACAGAATGTCTCATGTAGTTTACATTCAGTATGGCTCTGGTATTAGTTTAAGAATGACCTTAATTGTATGTTAAAGAAGTGTTCCCTTCCTAGTTTAAAGCAAGGATTGGAATTATTTGAGTTCATTTTTCTAACTGCATCTATTGAGCTAATATTTTAGATGAATTATTTTTTGAATAATACACTCAATTTACGGTTCTAGGATACACTCTATTTTGCTTATTGGACATTCTTTACAATATGCTATAGAATTTAGCTGGCTAGATTATTTATTAGAATTGTTGAATCTATATTTGTAAGTGTGACATGACTGTAGTCTTAATATTTTCCTCTCTCCATCAGATTTTGGCATTAGGGGCAGCATTTAGGTTCCTAAAATGCTTTTGTTGTTTACAATTATTTTTTCTATATCCTGAAACACATATTGCATGGGTGTTTAAAAGCAGTCACTCACAAAACCAACTATTTTGGGTCATTTTGGGAGTCATTTGTTTTTGAGTTTATTGTTTCTTTTATGATTTCCTCTAATCAGTTTTCTTCTACTTAATTTTTGGTAATTTATATTTTTTCACAAAAGCATCCTTTTATTGAGGTCTCAGTAAATTAAGTTTCCAAAGAATGGTTTGTATGACTATGTTTTCAGTTTTTCCAAGATGGTACTTAACTAGTACCATTCCAGATACACAGGAGAGGAGTTACTCTGTTACATGCAATAGCTATCTTAGGGCTTCATTCTCTGCTGGAACTGGTTGAAAAGGGCATGGATACTTATTCATTAACACTTTAAAATAGTTGTAAAAATGTTCTTATCTGTTTTTGTATTCTCTCCTTCTGTTCCCTTATATATGGATACTTTTTTTTTTAGATGTGTTACAATTTTTCCCAAAGAACCAGTTCTTGGATTTCATTTATAATTTGGTTATATTTACTTTGTTTTTATTATTTCTTTCTTTCAGATTTTGTTAGGTTTCTGTTTTTGAACTTTTTCTAATAATTTGATTTGAGTATCTAACTCATTTCAAAGAGAATAATAGGAACAGTCTGAGTAGAACTGAATGGTTAAGGAAAAGCATGGGTGGGGTTGGTACATGGAGATATCAGCTTGGAAAGATAGAGGTAGGATCTAGGAGGGCTGTGAATGTAACAGTGGAGACTTTGTTTTGAATGGCAATCATTGGGTGTTACTGGCTGTAGAGCTAGGAAAAAGTTATTTGCTCTGTGGACAATTTTACCCTAGAAGCTGACCAGAATCTACCCTCTTATATAGAGCTGATTAACCTATTCTTAGGCTGTACGATATTTGTGGGGGGCCTGCCATGAGTGCTACGTATGCAGCACTGTTTAAGGGACAGGACAAACAATGGAGGACCTGTGACTTTTTTTGTTTTTTTAGCTTTTTGCTGAAAAAGTAAATGAAATTTGTAGCAACATCAAAGAAGAAAGGTCATAGTTCAGATATGGAATAAACAGAGAAGATTTTCTGTAAAGGCAGAATTTGAACTGAGTTGGAAGAAGGGAAGAAATGAAGGGTTCAGTAACACATCTGACTAGTTTGGAGACCAGTGTAGAGAGAGCCTAATGGAGGTGAGAGTACAGACTGTGAAGTGAAAGAATGGGCTGATAATAGCCAGAGCATATCAAGTTTATGGAGCATCATTACAAGCCAACACCACTGGTGCTTTAGTGCAGTAAATGATAGGAAGCCACTGAAGGTTCTTGATAGCAGTGAGCCAATAAAAACATCCTTAAGCTGGCAATAGTATTTAGATTTGAGTGGGTGTGGAAGGAGAGACCAGACTGACAATTAGGTCTGAAGCTGCAGTAGTTCATTTATATGGTGCTAAAGGTGCAAATTTAGTGACTCTACTGGAATCAAATGAAAGGGTGATTCTGAGAGGTGACATGAAAAACCAGAAAAAGACAGGAAAAAATTAAATTCATCTCTCAGCTTTGATTCTTAAATATTTGAAACCAGATGGTTGGAAAGAGATCCTATTTGAGGAGAAATATATGTATGGAATTTTGGACTTCTTGAGATTGAGGTTATGGCTGGACATACCCTTGGAGGGAGACTGTAGTTGGTAGGGAACATGGAACTCATGTGCAGAGGAATGGGGAACACAGAGGCAAGATTGACCAGAACCATGAACTTGAATGAGTCCATTGAAAGGTTAAACATAAAGAGAGAAGAGCAGGAGATGGTCCCTTTATCCTATGGAGCTAAACAACAGTTTTGGAGATTGGTGGAGAATAAATTCAAGCCAGACATAAGCTACAAAGGGGGTGGTGTTATATGAGAATTGAAGCCAGTAGGTATAAAGTCACACATTGGATTAGCTGGACAGCAAAAGGAGAAACATATCCTGCTTGAAAGAAGGAAAACATGGTCAAGTGAACAATAACATTAATACTTGTGGGAAAGTTTTTTATGTAGTATAAACATCAGATAGGTTTGAAGGTATTCAGGGAAAGGCAGAAAGAAGATCTATGGAGAAAAACTTGTAAGTACAAGAGCAAGTTTTAGTCTTTCTCTGAAATATATTAACTATACTGACCCAAATGCATTAATCAAATTGAATAAAATGTAGTTTTAGATGTCAGCAGAAGTTCAGGCAAATGAAATGACATAGTCTAGTCTCAGAAAGGTATGTTATGAGTGATAAAGAATAAAGTGCTATTCAATATTAGTTAGTATATGATATCCAAGAGCAAAAGAATTGACAATTGATCACAAACATGAGCGAAGTTCAGGCTGAGAATTTGTAGGATAGTTAAAGTCCAGGGTCAGTCTGTTCTAAAGAATAACTGAATGGTATTATCAATATTTTTGACTTGGCCCTTCAATAAATGGAATCTGTGTGACTTTGAAGTTTGTAAATCAAAGTGACTTTGATATGAGCTTCTTTGGAATAATTGAAAAAATACTGAGGTTTTTCATTTTTCTTTTCTCTTGAGTTGTTACTTGGAATTTGCATACTTCTCTCAGAGTAATAAAATTTAATCTAGAGTTCAAGGTAGCTATTTATATTTTATTAAACTCTTAAGTTTCAGGAAACATAATTTCTTGGAGTGGTGATTTACATATGGCTGAAACTTAGGAAACTTCATAGGAAAAGAATTGGTTACATAGCTTTTTTTTTAAGACAGGAGGGGTAGACATTTTTGTTTCTGAATAGAGAAAAGAAGATAAAAATGTATTTGTCAAGGTGTGATTTAAAAGACTGTGCCCTTGGTTATGCTGAGGAGGAGAGAAGGGCGTGAGGAGCTGGAGGACTGAATTAGAAACAAGGAGAGGGTACTTGGAAATGGGGTCATCCAGCAGGAGGCCAGTGCAAAGATCAGAGTATGTGGGAATGCTTAGATGAAAATGGAGAAGGGCTGCCAAGGAAGAAAGGGATGGGACCTAGGCAGAGTCTGCAGGAGCCCCCTGAACTGGTCTGATGGTGTTCTTTTGTGCAAACCGCCTCTGAAGGCCCAAGGCCACGTCTTTACAGCTACCCTTCTACACAATTAAAGGTCCATCATGATAAAGCCGGTACCTCTCTCTAGTTGCCAGAGAAACATTCTTTCTTCTCGTAGAAATGTAGTTTCTCTTAAACATAGCATAGTATTTTTTCTCTAAATACCTTTTTTATTTGGCTTAATTTTGTTCTCCTCTCTGGAAAAATTCCTTAAAGAAAAGAACGATTTCACTGGGCTGTGTACATATTCAGACAGATTCTGCCCATGCTGTTGGAAAGATGGTCAGAGTCAGACTGTGGGGAACCTGGGGCATCTGTGCTGCTCCTCTGGTTCTGGGATGTTCCCGAGTGAATCAAGGTTCTGAGGTTCCCTGCCCAGTGTAGTTCTCATGGGGTCATGGATCAGAAAGGAAAGACACTTTTTTTTAACCACCTGTGAAAATGTGCAGAGAACTTTCTTTGATGAATTTGGCACATCCATTATCTGACTATGAAAGAATTTAGTTTGCTTTAGATGAACGGTATATTTTGAAAACATTAAAGAGCAAACTGGAGAGGAAGGTCAGTGGAATGGTTAGGGGCACGCACTCTGGAGCCAGAACGACTGTTCATATCCAGAGCTACCACCAACCGCCGGAGTGACCTTGGCCGAGGGCTGAATCTTCCTGCGTGTCATTTCCTCATGCATTAAAATGAATATGATATATTGTGGTAATATCTATCTTATAATGTAATATATAATACTAAAATAATAGTAATAATTTTTAGCATAAGGTTGTTGCACTAATTAAATGAGTTGATGTGTACGTTAAGCACTTGGAACTACACCAGGCACATGTGAAAGCACTTTATGATTTAGTTGTTACTAACTAGTGAATTCAATGTCACAGACTGATCCTAAATTTTACATTTTCTGTATCATGTTTTGGTTATGGTTTGGGTTATGGTTTAAGGTGAAAGTTGTCTTATAAAGCACCCCCACCAACATTTCCTTTGTTTCTGTAGAAGCCAAATTATACTTTTCCCACTTGAAAATGACAATAATGTTGTTTGCTTGCCATCTGGATATTGTGTTCTGTAGTTTTGTTTTAGTGCCAAGGTAAAATGAAGATCTTTGACTAACTACTTCAATATAGCTCAGCTGAATTGATTTAGTTCAGCTATTGGCTCCATCCACTGAGGCAGCTCTGCCAGGTTTTTTTAAAAATGATATTTCAAAGAGTCACCTACCAATTTTTTAAAATAAAATCTCCTTATTGAAACCGGAAGACAAATCTTATTGGCTTATAGGGCACTCAAAATTATAAATAAGGTGACTAAGGTCAGTGACAGAAAAAATTTTAAAGGAATTGTTATGCTCTGTCTTCCAAGAAATTGCTGAGAAGTGTCCATTTGCTTGAAAAAGACCTTAAAGTTTTGGGTTACTTTTAAATTTCTCATAAGGTTATGTTTTAGGGATAGAAATTTATAGACACATTATTCATTCATTTAATTTATTTATTATAAAACATACTGAGCATCTACTTCATGTAAGGCAACCTATTGTCCTAGATGCTAAGGGTACAAAGATAAGTGAGACATGGTTCTAGTCCTTAAGAAGCTAACCATTGTGTGGTGGGGAAAAGATGATATATGAATATCTATAACATATGACATATGACAATTTCCTAAATGGCATATCAAAAAAGATAAGGGGAGTGCTATGAAGATTTGGAGGAGGGAAGCAGCAATGATAGTTTGAAGGGTTAGCAAAATTTTCATGAATTAAGTGATATTCGAGTTGAATATTTTAAGGAGAGGTAACATTCAGACAATAAGAAAAAATGGCAACAGGAAGTTTTGGCTAAGAGAATGGCATGATAAATGAGGAGAGATGGGAAAGGCTAGGGGACATTTTTAGGGAGGAAACAGTATTTGGTTTGGTGAACAAGGAGTGGGGTATAGACTTTACACAATGAACACCTGCTATGTGCTGGGGGCTGCTCCAGGCCCTGGAGCTACAGAGCAGAACAGGCTAAGCAGGTGCCCTAGCATGCATATGAGGGGGTGGAGACAGATAATATATAAGTAAATAAATAAGATAATTTAACAATGAGAGATGCTGTAACATAAAAATAAAGTAATGTAATGACAAGTGACAGGGTTGGAGGGAGAAGTTTCTTTACAGTGGGTGGGACAGGGGAGACTTCTTTGAAGGGGTGAAATTTGGTATGAAGTTGGAATAATGAGAAGGATTTAGTCTTTTTAGGGGCTGGGAGAGGAAAGTGCAAGGGAATTGATAAAAGAGCCTTTATGCGATAAACAAAAAACCCAGTGTGGCTGGACAGTCATGGCCAGTGGTGAAAATGATGCCAGTGGAAATCGGAGAGACAAACAGAGGCAAGGTCTCGGATTTTTAAGATTAGGGCAACTGTTTTGGAGTGTATCCCTAATGCAAGGGGACACAATTGGAGGGTTTTATGCAAAGGGGTGGATAAAACCCACTCCTTTATCCAGAGTGGATTTCTGGATTATATTTTGGAAAGAACACTAAGGCTACTGTGCAGAGGATGGATGGTGGAGTATCGGGGGACTGGGTGGGAATTAGGGAGATCTCTTGGAACTTACCGAAGCAAACAGGCAGCAGATGACGCTGTCTTAGATGAGGGTAGTATCAGTGCAGATAATAGCTCCTTCTGAAAAGATAAGAAGCCACAGCTTGAAGGACTTTGCATTTTCCCAGGCTGAAGATTTAAAATTTATTTCTGAGGGAAAAAGGAGAGTAAAAGTATTTATGGAGTTAGATTTTTCCAAGGTCTATATTTTGATTTATTTTTTCCTGTGGAAGATGATTATTTTCAATACAGATTACTACTTGATTAGTACATTACATAATAATTACTTCTGTATTAACCTAGTGATTTGACAAAATAAGAATGTCTTAAAAAAGTTGTCCACTTTATAATTGTCATAAAATTAGATTTTCTTTCCTCTTGGGAAAGTTGTCAGGCAGACAGAGTAGAGATATATTTTTTAAATTATTTTTTTAAAAAAAGATTTTATTTATTTTTAGAGAGACAGGAAGGGAGGGAGAAAGAGAGAGAGAGAAACATCGATCAGTTGCCTCCCACACACCCCCAACAACCTGGGACCTCGCTCAAAACCCAGGCGTGTGCCCTGACCCTGACCAGGAATGCAACCGGCGTCAGGCTGCCGACTGGTGCTCAATCCACTGAGCTACACCAGACAGGGTGAGACGTATTTTTCTTTTAGCATAATGAGTTCATATTATACTCTGAGAAGTGGTTAACAGTAGTAAAACAACCTTTTGTCTTATAGATGCTCCCGTTTGAGAAGTCTGGAAATCCTAAGGCAGGAAGGCCCAACTCAAATGTTTATAAGGCTGGGAAGCCAATGTGAATAATGTAAGTGGTGAGCTATGAGGAATGGAAAACTAAAATGCTTATCTTTTTCTAAAAGTGAGCAATCATTCCTCAGTTGTGGCAATGTGGACATTCTAATTTTTTTTAAGGAAAGAATCTGGAATTCTCAATTCCCTAATTTTTAAAATATGACATCTAATCAAGAAATTACTACACTGTGTAGGCCAAAGTAAAACATGTCTGTAGGATGTTTCAGCCTGGGGCCACCGCTTCACAACTTCTGAAATGGAGTCTCTAGCAACCCACAGGAAGGCTCCGCTTCTGCTACTCGCTGATGAAGCCAGAAACAAAGCTCGGTGCCTTGAAAACTGGGACCCGATGGAAGGGAATAGAGGCAGAAAAGCCTGTGAGAGTGGTGGGGACAGGCTGAGCAGGAAGAGGAGGCAGAAGAATGAAAGAAGGGTGTTCAGGGAGGTGGGCGGTGTGGTCTGATGGTGACAGGATGGGAAAAGCACAGAAGCACTCTGCCACCATCAGGACCCCGAGGGTGCTGGTGATCACCTGTCAGTAGGCAGTCCCTGCGTGTTTTGTAGACACTACAGATCTAAGGGGTTATCTAATCTTGAAGTACATAGGCCTTTGGGATCGGTGGCTTCATTTTGAAGAACTATAGATGTAAGCTTATTTTTAACTCTTTTTATTGGACACGGCTTCCCACTGGCCTGCTTGCCCATGCTGCTGGAGCGCTCCGATTCTTCGTGATCTTCCCATCAGCCGAGTGAACAGTCCTGATTATGGTCATATTTATAAATTAATTAGTTAGGTACACTTTTGTGGCCCCTGCATTATTATGATATTTGATAACAATGAATTAACTTTTTTCCATATGTTTATCTTATCTTTCCAAATTTTGAGCAAGTTTGAAGGCTGAAGATCTTAGCATATACTTCTCGTATCCAGGAGATAATTTTACCTGTCACCACCCCCACCCCCAATGCTTCCTGTCTACAAGGTAACAAAATACTCTTGAAGAGCATAAAATCAAAGTTAGCCAGCAACCTTGTCTGTGTGAAATGAGAAAAACCTTTTTGATTATTTTTTTTCTCCATTGGATTGAGAATTGATTTTTAAATCACCTAATTGATGGCTATCTTGTCAGTGCACAGGCAGTTTCTGTGTTATGCAGCCCAAGAATCCCTCGATCCAAAGCAGAAGATGGTAACAGTTCATAAACTTGGAATTTACCCAAGCCATTTAATTAGCAAGTATTTAATGAGTTTGCTTGTTTGTTTGTTTGTTTTGTCAACCAGTCTTTAGAATTGTGGCTGCTTTGCAGCTCAGTGTCTACCACGGTTGCACTGAGCCATTTGGATCAAGGATCATCAGAGAAAGGCACAGCCAAGGAATCCTGCATTTGCAGAACATATTAGAGAGAGGATGTTATCTTTCCTTCCTTACACTATATTGCCACAGAAAGAGAATTGCCTTGCAATCTGGCTAGAGAAGCTATAACAAACGTTAGTGGGTATTTGAAAGTAAATCTTAATATGACGTGGAAAACAATGACATAGAATCTCAACAGAAATAGGCAATACATCAAGTATCACTTTGTTAAGGTTCAAGTATAAAGCATTAACTGAAGATTATCAAATATTTTGGGGGATTATTTATGTATAAGATTCTGGGCACCCTGGGGGGCATGAAGGAAAATTAAAAAGGTGAACTCCAGGCCTCTGAGGTCCTTCAAATTTAGGGTGGAGGAAGACTCCCTAAATAAGCAGCACTACTTTATAATCTGTGTAGAATGAACTAAATACACGGTGGGGAAATGGGGGGAGACTAATCTTGTTGAGGAATTCTGAGAGCCTTATTGAATAGTTAGATTTGATGAGAGCAAGAAGGATGGATGCCCACATGAAGGATGTGGAGAAAGGAGTGTCCAGGTGAAGAGGACCAGGTGAGCAGAGGTGCAAAGGTAACAGAGTGTTGAGTGCATTTAAGAACTGTGGATTGACTCAAATGGAAGGAGGAAGGAATTTCTGCCAGGTATGTTGGGGACAAAAAGGTGGGGGTATATTTGCAAGTTAAGAATAGACTAAAACTAGCCTCTTACTCAGGATTTGTTTATGTGCCCACCTCCCAGGTAGAAGAGAATGTATTCTGGGAGAACCATATTTTTTCCCATTTTCTCTACTTAAGATCAGTAAAGCTTAACATTCTTGTTAATCTTTATAACCTTGGCATTTACATGAGTGGAAAATGAGGCCCTTTATAAACGTTGAATCTAGTGAGAGCCTCAGCTACGGAAAGTTTTGAAAGCCTGGTGAGGAAGTTTGGGTTTGGTTCTGTGTGTAACAAGGAGCCTTAGAAACTTTTAGAAAAAGGGAATTTTATGATTAGAGCTGTGCTTTCTAAGATAGTAACACAGGCAATGGTACGTAGAACAAATTAGAGAGAGGAAAAGCCCAAGGCAAGGAGAACTGTCAGTCGTTGTGACAAAAATCTAGGTGAGGGGGCAGAGTTTGGGCTGAGCAGGCAGGGGCTGTGGGAGTAGAAGAGAGGAATAAACTCAAGTAGATTTGGCAACGTTTTGATGTAGAGAATGAAGAAGAGGAAGGGAGGGCCTGGAGTTACCGGTACCTATCAAACGCAGGTTCCTTCAAAACCTTTCAACAGTTTGCCACTTCTGTGCGATTAAACAGGCTGCCCCAGATCTCTCATTTCTGTCTTGCTGGTGAAGTCCAGCATGACATGTTTGTCTTTAGAAACAAAAGTTGGACAAGCCAAAGCTTGATACTATCACCAAATTGTTGCTGCTGATGAAAACTTTTGAGGAGCCTTGAAGGCAGGAGCCATTGATACAAAAGATGAAGGGCTCCAAAGAAAGGGTTAGGGATGAGTAAACGCAGAGCCTCCTGTCAAATTTGCAGATAAGGAACAAAGTGTCAGTTGTGCCTCAGAGGTTTTGTTTAATGATTTGGGGATGTCTTCAATGTGACAAGTTCGTGCAGCTGCATTCGGTTCTTTCTTTAAAGCATTTGCCTAGGTGAAGATTGTGATGAGAAGTCCTGTTTTCCCCTGCTTTTCGGGAATCCTATTTTTTCTTGAGTTGAACAGCTGTGTATGAAAATCAATAAAATATGCCTCACAAAGAATTGTTTTCCTCTAGTGGGGAAGCATTTTGGCTGCTATCTTCATCACTGTGCTTATGTGAACCGGAAGAAAACATTCACAGTGAATGTGCACTATAGCTTGTCAAATTGGGAATGGTTTCCAAAACAATAAATGTAAGGAAACCCATGACTTTACCAAGGATTTCATGCTGGTTCATGAAATAACAAAATTTCAAGAAAGCACCTTTGACAGCCTTGGAAATTTGCATAGAATTATTCAGTACCCACAGATAAGCTACTATTTAAAGGAATTGAGAAAATATCAACAGTCAAGATATCAAAACAATACCAATTACCTATGGGTTGTTGGAATCCAGTGATGTCAGAAAAAGGGAAGTATGTATGCAACTTACCACTTACAAAGTGTTTTTTTTTTTTTTTAAGAGGATGGATGTAACTGTATGTATAAAAAGCATCATGGAAGGCCTCTAAAATGAAATATGCTATAGCTAAATGGCAGGCATTTTCTAACAGAGAACAGTATCTATTCCTGAGTCCTTGGTGTTTGAAGCTTTCAACTCAAAACAAGGACGAGGCCATTTTTTATTGGATTGAATATTGAGTCACCTGTGGGGGAAGAACTAGCATAAAACCAAAGAGGTCATTTTTTTTGTTAGATAAAGTACGTTTCATTATGAGATAAACAATGAAAATTAATTTATTCAAATGATGTTTATTGAACATTTGCTTTGTAAAATTTTGCAATAATACAAATAAAATAAAAAGGACAAACATACTTCCTAAGAGGACGTTTGGTAATAACTAAATTATTTATTAGAGGTAGGAGTATCCTTTGGCAAAATTGAGTTGGGCTGGGATGTCTTTCAATGTCCTTTGTTTCCCGCTTTTTTTTTCCTGCTCCACATTATTTCTCTCCTTTCAGTTCCCTCCTTTTCAGCTCCTGTCTGTTTTCCAGGACCTCTTCTGTCCTAGAGGAATGTGAGAGGAAAGGCTAATTCACCCTATGGCAATGTTCCCCAGCGCTGACTCATGTGGATATCGTGAATGTGGGCAGGGATGGAAGGGTGTTCCCAGTGAATCTGACTTCATTCTTCCTGAAAGGCATCTGGGCATTTGTGGCTCTGATGCAGGCAAGGTTGAGAACAAAATGATCTTCCAACATTCCCCCTCACATAATTTTGAAAAAGATTCTTTCACTTTGCATATTTTAAAGTTGATATCAAAAATGTTTTTTAAGTTGAAGCAGCTTTAAATCATGTGATTTTCTACATACTACAAATCTTGATTATTTTAAAATAAAGCAAATAAATTTTACATGAGTGCAATGATCCGAAGACTATGGGATTTATTACCTATCTACCATCATTCGTTTGCAGTTGGAAATTTTACATTATTGTTTTCCTTTCTTGAACTCCTATATCCATTCTATTTCTCTCACATGATTTCAGATTTATTGATTATTTTACTATGCTTGTGCATGACTATAGACAGTTGGTAAATAGTCTTTGCCCATTCTCCAACACTGTTTAGTTGATGTAAAGCCAGTTCTTCAAAAGCAGAAAGAGATGCAAACCCATTAATTTACATTTTGCTAAATGACAATCCTTAACCCATCTCACACTCCCTTTGAAATCTGGCACTTTACTGAAGTTCTAATTAAGTACTGATTTTTGCAGTGTGTATCACTTCTTGGCAAATGTGCGTGGTGTAGTACTTATCACACTCCTAAATTACATTTCAAGTAGAATAATCAAATGTATTTTTCATTAGAAAATTGATTTTCTTCAACATTTTATCAGTTCTATTGGCTCCCTCTGAATTGTGAAAGTCAATTATTTTAGATGATTCTCAAGCGATAGGCTCAGTGTGACTTGAGATCTACTTCTAGTACTCATTTCCAAGAGGTTTGGGCCCCCTTGCTCCTGTTCCTCCTCTTCCTCTTTATTCTCCACTTCTACTCCTTACCTCTGCCCTCTTCTTCTCTTCTTTCTGCCATCAGAAGCCCAATTTTAATTCAGGACCCATGTGCCCAGTTTTAATGACTGAATATTCATGGATAAATTATCTGGTTATTCCTTTACCAGTGATTGGGGCAGCAGCTCTCATACCTTAACATGAATCAGAATTACCTGGAGAACTTGTTACGACACAGAAAATCCTGGGCTCTTGATGCTGACACCAGCACGCAGTGTTGGCGGCATTATGGATTTGACGAGACAAATGCCCACAGATTACTGAGTCCTGTGGAGGAAAAGGGATGGCACGGCCACTCTCTCAAGGGGAGAGCACCCCGACCCTTAGCTTCACAAGCTTTTATTGGCTTTCTAATAGCATACATCAAAGAAGGTTTTCATTCATTATGCTTAGGTTTGCTTTAGGTAATTACTTTTTACAGATAGCAACAGAAGGGATGTTACTGATTACTTCTTACAGATTAACAAGGAAAAATGTTGCAAATGCAAGGGAACAATAAGAGTAATTGGTCTGGTTACACTTCAATCCTTGGGAAAATTAGCACAGACTTCAGGAAGTTACTTCAAAGATATGCAATAAGCATTTGCTGCTTCAACTCAGGGTGAGGGAGTTCTAACAAGAGCAAGCACAGAGCAGTGAAGGTATAATGCAGGTCTGATTTCCCATGGGAGAACTGATCCATGGGTTTGGTATCCTGTGTGCCACCACGTTCTTACAGGCTTTTCCATAGGGCTGAACTACGATGGCCATTGCCAGGCAGATTGGTTCCCTACAGGCCCTAACTCTGGTTTCTGATTCAGCAGGTCTGGGATGGGGCCTGAGAATTTGTATTTTTAACAAGTTCTCAGGTGATGCTGATAAGCGGCTGCTCTGAGGACCACACCTTGAGAAGCACTGGTGTAGGGTTTAGGCTTGTGATTCAATTTAGGTCAGTAAGCCATAGGAGAACTGGGAAAGTTTGTCTTTCCTGATAACAAAACATCCAAGCAAAGAAGACTTTATTTTCTTCTCTTACCCCATCCATCTCCTTGCTTCCTGTTTTGGATGCTGTCATATAAGGTCAAGGTTGTTGGAGCTGCTATAGACATTGTGTGACAATGCAAGAGAACCAAGAAGATTTCAGAAATGCTTTTTCACATCCTGACTTTATGGAGCTTCTGAAAAACCTGCATGGTATTGTTATGTAAAAAAAATTTAAACTTTATTTTTCATGCAGCTTGCAGCCAAAAGCATTCACCACAGATGCTTTGACTGGCCCTCTCAAATCACCATGCCATCAACTGCATGCTTAGAATAAAGACATAGACTGCAAACAATGTTATCACAGAATTGTGGTACTACAACCATATGCCTTTTCTTAAAATAACACCAGGTCTTTTTCTATTAAACATGTCACATTTGGGTATGGTGTCTCAGGGTAAAGGGTTAGAGGAAGCTATGCAGACTGAGTGTCTCTATGTATAGGTTGGGTCTCAACAAACTGAAATACTGTATCTAGAATGCTGTTTCATGGATTGAAGTTGAAGTATGGGAGCCATCCTTATCAAATTTGCTGATGACACACAGCTAGGGAGATTAGAGAATGTGGGATGTTTAGAACTTTCTGGTGGGTGGGGAAGATGACTTATTCTTGGTAGCTTTGGAGAAAGGAATTGTTATTAATGAATAGAATTTATAAAAAGGCACATTTTGTCTCTCTTTAAGGAGATAAATTTTCCAACATCTAGAGCAGGGGTATCAGACTCATTTCCACCGGGGGCCACATCAGCCTCATGGTTGCCTTCAAAGGGCTGAATATAATTTTAGGACTGTATACATGTAACTACTCCTTAATGGTTAAGTGAGGCTGCAGGGTAGAAACAAGGTGCCAGGCCGGATAAAACAAGCTGGGGGTTGGATTCGGCCCTCGGGCCTTGTGTTTGCCACCTGTGCCCTAGAGGATGTGTGTAAAGGAACTTTCACTATGAGGTGATACATTCTGCATTGTTTTTCTGTTCACTGAGAGGTTGAGAAACCACTTGGAGTCCTGTGGTTTATCTTTCAACAAAAAAAAGTATCACAACAAATTAAAATTTTCCCATAACATGTATTAGGCTTAAGCTTATAAAAATGCTGGTATTCAATCACTTTTGACTTACAAAAATGGCAATTTCATATGATTCTACCTGATGGAAACAGGATTATGCCATGGGGTAGAACATGGAGTCTTTCAGGTAACTGATTGAAAGGACAACATCTAAGCCATCAACACTCATCTTCGTGTAGGCAGTGTGGGTTGCATGAACCGCAGAGTTGCCCGCAGTCCCTGGAACCTTCCAAGACATCTTGATAAAATAAGTTACTGACCTTATTCCAGTGAACTCAGAAGGTATTTTTCATTTGTTTCTGTTTTCTTATGTTTTTGTAAGTAAGGATGTTTCTTCAGAATATCCTAGATTTTTCCAAGAAGCTACTGTTTATTTTGAATCTGTGTCACTTCATTGGGAAATTAACTTCATAATTTGCAATCAGGGAAGTAGCAGCATTTTTACATTAGCTTTATAGTTATTCTTTCAAGTATCAAAGGATTTTCAGAATTTTAGTATTTGGGGGTATTATTTTATTTTACCTATAATGTTTACAATTTTCATCACTATTATTATTGTTCTTCTTGTTATACTCTTTATTGATCTATGACTGTTTGGAATTTAAAGTTCAACTTCTTTTGAGTTCATGCCTAAACCATTACCTTGATATTTTTAGTTGTCTTGAATGGGCATTTTAGGTTTTAGTTATACAGGCCGATTCTGTTGCCTTTTTTATTTCACCCTTGCAGTGGCTGCTCATACTCATTCTTCAGATCTCAACTTCTTCTAAGAAGCCTTCCGTGATTTTGGTTATTTGTTTTTAATTTGATAAATACTCCTATGACATCTTTTTATGTGCTTGACACTGTTTTAAGTGCTTTATGATATTAACTTACTTGATCTAATATTTTAAAAGATTTTATTTATTTTATTTTTAGACAGAGGGGAAGGGAGGGAGAGAGCGAGAGAAACATCACTGTGTGGTTGCCTCTGGCATGCCCCTTGCTGGGGACCTGGCCCCTAACCCTGTCATGCGCCCTGACTGGGAATGGAACCAGAGACCTTTTGGTTCACAGTCCTGTGCTCAATCCACTGAGCCACACAAGCCAGGGCAACTTACTTGATCTTTCCAATAAACCTTTGAGGTAGAAATATTATTGCCCCCAACTTATGGATGAGACAAATGAGATGCAGTGAGGTTAACTTGCCCAAGGTCACAGCTAAGAAATGATGGAGAAGGATTTGAACCAGAGTTCTGGCTCCTTCACCTATTTTTCCTACCATCACACTATCCTGCTTCTCACTTTATTATGAGTCTTTGTTTAACGATAATATTAATGTATCCCCCCATGTGTAGCGATCATGTCTTATCTCATAATAATGTGTAGGCTTTCATAGATTTTAAAGTCCTTCTGAAGGACAGTGACAATGACTTTTTTGTTTCCTGTTGAATTCTATACCTTCTAAGGCAGTATTTAATACACAATTATTATTCAACACATATTTGTTCAGTAAATAGACATGTATGTTCATTGTAAACATTTAATGAAGGTAATATTTCTAAAAGGAATGAAATAATGACAATATCTCTTAAGGTACAACACCAGTGTGCTCCAGTTATACTGGAGGAAAAGGGAACCTATACTGACAAGTGGTGTTTTGAAAATTTCAAATGTCTAAAAAAGATTAAAGCTAACCAGGATATCAAGGCTGGTATTGGGCCGTTCAGTTTGAAGCAAAGCTGCTGCTATTCACACCTTCAGCACTCCCGGCCACAGGAAAAGGCAGACAGTTCTGAAAGCTTACAGACTAGAAGGAAATTGTCATCCTTGGAAGGGTCCTGGAAAGGCAGGTAGAGCTGTGGACTCTGACTTTACTGTAAGACCTGATAACCCTGAAAAAATATGAAAAACATACAAAAAAGGGCATGAGCCAGATTAAAAGCCAAGTTGGAGCTGCATTATCACAGGTCCTCAAGAAATCATCAGCTGGGCCAGAAATAAGGCAGGCTGCAGGCAATGACAAATTGTCATTAAAGTTAAAACTATGACCCACAGCACTGTTGCTGAATCGCTTTAGGCTACTGAAGCTCCGTGCTGTCGGTTGTGACACAAAGCATGAGAAAGGACAGTCAAAATACTGTGCTATTTCTGTATTGTGGTACAAAAGTGAAAATCTGTACATTTTTATACAATTAAAATAAATAAGCACGGAATGATTTTCATGCCATAAAGAAAGAAAAGGCAGAGAATGGATGTTAGATCTGCTCGAAGAATAGCTTTCAAATGGTACTTCATAATTGCTGGGTTTATTTGGTGATATAATCAGTAACAAGGATGGGTGTTTAACTGCTCCTCTCCAACAGTTTTTAAAGTCAAAAGTTGAAGACCATGGACAACATGTATAGGTATTTCGTCTGATAAATTACAAAAATGCATAAGGATAAGGGCCAAGTAAATAACATTTCAAGTAGCTGTTTAATGTGCTGAAAAATTCACACCAATGATGAGATTTAGATGAAAGAAAATTCAATTCTGAATGAGGGTGCAAGGATTAAATGCATGTCAAGATGAACGTCACAGTATGGGTACATTCCTTGTACAACAGTTGCAGCCCTTATTTCACAGCATGATAGAGTTTAATTTAACTTAGGAGGGGGTAAATAAGCTAAATAGAAATAATTCAGTTAAAAAAGGGAGAATTTTTAATGTCAAGGACAAAACAATTTGTAACTTGATTTTTTAATATGTAGACAATAGGTAGTATCAAATCATCAAACAGTCTAAAGGACAGGCTGCTAATTGAAATAGAAAGTGGAAACATTAATGAAATTGATTAAAAGTGACAAAGCAGCTGGATTTGTCATCATTTCAGCAGATGGAATAGCACTGACTGATGAAATGACAAGGCTTTGAAACGAAACTGGAAATTAAATGTACAGCCAGATAATTCTGGCACCAAAAATGTACAATTGCATAAAATTTGAGGAACAGGCCAGGAAAAGATCTTGAGATATGCTCCTGAATGGTGTTACAGAATATAATTGTTTGTCACTTGACTCAAACTGGCCACTTGTGATAACTGCTAGAAGTCTGAGAGTTGGTATAGTGAAATTCTTGATGCCATCACTGGGGTTTAGATGGCTATATCACAGGTAACAGGACTGCTTTCAAGCGAGCGTCTCTTTGTGCTTATTTTACAACTACTGCTGCATGCTCTTTGTCACATTACAAACAAAGGCAATGTTTTCTAAACTGTGTGCCTTGAGCACACAGGACCCCAAGAGATGCTGAGAGACATTCTGTGAAAAGGTTCCTTGGTTAAATAAGTCTGGAGAAGGTTTAAAATAAGATTCACTCTTAGAGAGTCCCAACTCTCGCAAACATAGCAAAGGCAAAGTTCTATAACAAAGTGAGAATTTCCTAAGCTTCTGTGACTACTGACATTAATTTTTAAGAAACACCCCTCCTATCTTAGAGGTACTATTGCTTTTTGGTGCAGTTTGGAAAATGTTTCCTTTGTCTCCCCAGAGCATTTGTACGCCTGGTTCTTCTAAATTCCTATAGCTGCACTCTGGGGGAATGATGGGATCCTGTAAAGAATCTGGCCGGCTGTGAAATGTTTGGTCAACAGTTGACACTTAAATGTATTTGATTGTATTTGGAAAGATGTGGCCTTATGTTTCCTGCTTCAGTTTGTGTGAGTTACAGACTCCATTTTTTCAGATGATCATAGACAGGCTGCAATTCTGCTTTGTCAAGAGGATTTGTCTAGTGCGTAGTCTTTATTTAAGGTGGCAGTTCTACGGAAGGAAAGCAATTCTAGTGGTCCATGATATCAAGTTCTGTCGGCACAGGAGCATCTCTTTAGGCTTTTGTTAAAAAAAAAAATCAAGACATCATTAGGTTACGCATTTCTTCTTTCATCGCCTTACTTTTTTTAAAAAATTAAGACAGTTGTCTAAGGACACTGTGAATAGTTCCCTAAATTCATAGAATAGACCCAATTTCCAATTACTTTAATTTAAAAAATAACAATGTGTATATCACATGACTTTTTTAATATCAAAAGTTCCATGTGAAATACCGTATTACTAGACTAAGAGACAAAAACCGCAAGGATAGGGGAATGGTCAGGAGTGAGGAAGAAGTCCAGTCCTCTTCACCAATGCCAAAGTTGGGTGGGGGAAGAAACCTCATCAAGTGGAGTATAACATTCCTCACCAAACTGAGCACAATCAATCAGCCACACACTGTATAACCAAGTTATTTATAGCTAAATTTCTATGATGTGTTTACACAGGCCAATCCTGAGAGTCACGTATTTGTGGCATATTTAGTTAAGAGGACGTGTTTTAGATCTCTTTGCTTGAGCATTTTAGCCATGACTGCGTACAGACCTGTGGGTAGAGTTCCCCAGAATAACGCACCGAGCGTGGCCCTGGGGATTTCTGAGTTCTGTCTGCTTCAGCCTGATTGCTGCATATCTGTCTCCTTCCTATTTCTTGGCAAACTCACTTACTGCCCTAGTTTTAGATATTTCATCTACAAGTGAACATTATGATTTTGAAATGATTATTTCTGCCACCCTGATTTTTCCCAAGGTTTTAAACTTAACAATTATAATTGAGATTGAGATAGAAGCAATCAGAAGTATACTCTGAAGGAAGAAAATCTCCTGAATGAGGTTCAGTTAATGAAATATTATCTTTGGTTTCAATTTTCTTACAAAAAGAAGAAGTGCTTACTGTAATTCCTACAATTAGGGTGGACCCTATTTTTCAAATGTGAACCTTTTGTGAACCTGTATGTAGCCAGATATAATATATAGAATGTCAGCAGTAGTCTTCATTGGTGGCTTTATTTATTGAAGAAGTTTTACAGGCAGAACCAGGAAGAGCACCATCATGGGCTTAGATGGGCCACTTCCTGGTTTAGAGGGGACAAGAGCACTGACATTTTGGATATGGATACTAATGAGTCGCTTAAATTTGCGCTCACCTAATCTCTGCTTTTTGTGCGGGAGAGGAATAAGCATGGTTTGATCCATTTTTTACTTTGTTTAATATTCCTTGTTTCTACACAGAGGAAGATGGAAAGAAAGAAGGAAGTGGGAAAAGAAAGATATTTTATTATGAAAGCACTTATTACTTGCATTTCCAACAGTTATAGTTATATAGCTAAGCTATAATATACATGTAAACCAAAGTTCAAAACACAGCTTGGCTTCACTAAATACAGATTCCCATTGGCTAAAATGGTAGGAGAAGTGACATCAAGTTAGAATATAATCTGGGATGCATGATATTCACTGGCTTTCCCATTGCATGTCATTGGTCACTGCCTTTAGGGACAGTGGGAAGCCCATCAGGACACAATAACTATAGCATAACTTTGGGTAGCACTTCTAAGGACTGGGGGGATGCCTATGGCAGTGATCTGATACTGGGGATTGGCTTTTGGAAGATGGTCAATTGTTTTTGTTTGTGTTGAGAAATAACACATTTGGGATGGTTTCTCTAAACAACAAAATATTATAAATCTCATACTTATGTAATTATAAATTTAATATTTATATAAATATTGTAATATTCTATTATAAATAGAATATTGTCTTTATAAATGCAGTTTTCCAAAACCCAGGGCAGAGTAACTTAGAGTTGTAGGACATGTCAGGACAGACCCAGTATTGGGTGTCCTGAGACTGCGTAAGCTGAGACATTTCTCTTGGAAAGTGACAGGCTGTCACTAGAAAGTGAACTGTTTTCCTTCATTGGTTTCTAAGAGTTTGGCCTTTTAGAGAGTTTCTATATCTAACTGAAATTTTGGTGACATATTTTATTCTCCCATCAACTTTCACAAGATGAAGTATCTTAAGTAGGTCAGCTGGCCCTTCATTGAACTAACTCTTATCTGCTGAATGCTTTTATTTTAGGCAACGACTGTACTCAAGAAACCTCATTGTGCACTGCTATCGAATGAGGGAGGATCTCCACATATGCCCTAGTCCCATCCTGGATGTGGGGTCGGTAAAAATAGAGGTGGTGTCCCAAGTAAAAGCTTGAAGCCTGGTGAAGTCGAATAGCATTCTGAGAATAGTTTTGGAAGGTCTTTGTTTCAGTCCATTTCTCTACACGTCCTTCTCACTTTCTTTAATTGTATAAACTATTTTATGATTTGGAAGATTCTTAGATCATCTTATCTGATGAACACTCACTGCCTATTAGAAAATCCCTTTTTCTTCCCTAATGATTGAGTCGGGAAGTATCGACAAGGGGTATATCAAAGATTCTTCCTCCCTATTCTCTTCTCTCTTGCCTTTTCTTCTTTCAGTATTTCCTTTTCCTAGTCACACCACCTGAAATTATTTCCAGAATTCAATTTTTTAAGGAATTAGAATTCTTTTTTAGGATCATGACAATGGGAATAGAAAAGGTTGTCATCAAGAGGAATTGACAAGAGTGGAAACAGATTGGAGAGAGAGGAGAAGAAAGTGGAGGAATGTAGCCTTAAACTAGAAGAAAGGCAGGGTAATAGGCCATATAGTCTAGTTTAGGGCTCTGGGGAAAAGATGATGAGTTTAGCTTTGAACGTTTTTAAAAAATATATTTTATGTTTATGCTATTACAGTTGTCCCCAATTTTCCCCCTTTGCCCTCCTCAACCAACGCCTTCTACCCCCCTCAGACTATTCCCATGCCATTGTTCAGTTCATGTCCATGGATCATGATGTGTGTTCTTTGGCTACTCTATTTCCTATGCCGTACTTTACATCCCCATGACTATTCTGTGACTACCATATTGTACCTCTTAATTCCTTCACCTTTTTCACCCATCCCCTTTAGATCACCCACTCAGATGCCTCTCCCATCTGGCAAACATCAAAACATTCTCTGTATCTATGATTCTATTTCTGTTCTGCTTGCTTGTTCATTTTGTTTTTTAGATTCGGTTGTTGGTAGATATGTATTTGTCGTCTTCTTCTTCTTCTTCTTGAAGACCTTTCATGTTTCATATAATGCTGGTTTAGTGGTGATGTACTCCTTTAGCTTTTTCTTCTCTAGGAAGCTTTTTATCTGTTCTTCAATTCTGAATGATGGCTTTGCTGGGTAGAGTAATCTTGGTTGTAGGGCTTTGCTTTTCATCACTTTGAATATTGCTTAACAGTCCCTTCTACCTTGTAGAGTTTCTTTTGAGAAATTAGCTGATGGTCTTATTAGGGGGTCCCTTGTAAGTAACTAACTTCTTTCTTCTTGCTGCTTTTAAGATTCTCTTTTTGTCTTTTACCTTTGGCATTTTAATTATGATGTATCTTGAGGCAGGCCTCTTAGGCTTCATCTTGTTTGGGACTCTCTGAACTTCCTGGACTTGTATGTCTACATCTGTCACCAAATTAAGGAAATTGTCTGTCATTATTTTTTCAAGTAGGTTTCCAAATTTTTTGCTCTTTCTCTTCTCTTTCTGGCACCCCCATAATGTGAATGTTGGTATACTTGAAGTTGTCCCAGAGGCTCCTTAACTATACTCATTTCCTTGGATTATTTTTTCTTTTTGATGTTCTGATTGGTGTTTTTATTTATTTTTTTCTATAATCATTTAATTTTTTATTTTTTATTAATTGTTG